>ML408273.1:0-122503 GCA_005239525.1 Nicotiana knightiana | reverse complement strand
TTTTGTTAGTAGAATTAGTTAAACAACACAACTTGATATTCAAAAGTCTTAAGAAAATTGATTCAACATCAGTTTAGTATTTAATAAACTCAGTTGATACATTCAATTCCTCGTGGGATCGACTTTGGGCTTAATACCCCAGATTTATATTTGCAACGCCCCTTTAGTCTTTATAGAAGACATAGTTGAGCGTGATCAGGTACTGATCTAGTACAGGAGGCCTTTGACAAGGTCAAGATTATTCAGGATTAACTTCGCATAGTTCAGTCCAGGCAAAAGAGTTATGCCGACCGTAGAGTTCGTGATGTGGAATTCATGGTCAGGGAGAGGGTGTTGCTTCGGGTGTCACCCATGAAGGGTGTCATGAGGTTTGGAAAGAAGGGCAAGTTGATTTCTAGGTATATCAGGCCTTTTGAGATTCTCGATAGAGTGGGAGAGGTGGATTATGGACTTGCGTTGCCTCCTGGGTTACCAACAGTTCATCCAGTGTTCCATGTGTCCATGCTCCGGAAGTATCATGGTGACCCATTCCACGTGTTAGATTTCAGCTCTGTCCAGTTGGACAAGGATTTGACTTATGAGGAGGAGCCTGTGGCTATTCTAGCCCGGCATGTTCGTCAGTTGAGATTAAAGAGTTATCCTTCAGTTCGTGTGCAATGGAGAGGTTATCATGTTGAGGAAACTACTTTATAGTCCGAGTTGGACATGCGGAGTAGATATCCCCACCTATTCAACAATTCAAGTGCTTTTCTATGTCCGTTCGAGGACGAACGGTTGTTTTAGAGGTGGAGAAATCTAATGACCCAAAAGGTCATCTTATGTTTTAGAACTCAATTTTGTGCTCTTTAGCCTTAAAAATCTCATTTTTACGCTCCTCGATTTTCATGCGCAGTCCGGGTGTGTTTTCAGAAAGCTTTTATGTTGAAAATTGATGAAATAATAATATTTGGACTTAAAAGTTGATTTTAGTTGACTTTGATCAACGTTTTGAGTAAACGGACTCAAACCCGTATTTTTACGGTCCCGGAGGGTCCGTAGTAAAATATGGAACCTGGGCGTATGCCCGGAATCGAATTTCGAGGTCCCTAGCTCGGGATATAAATTTTTGTTGAAAATTGAAAGACTAAATATTTAATGATTTTAAGAAATTGGTTAATGTTTGATCTTGTTGGTATCAGGTCCGTATTTTAGTTCCGGAGCCCGGTGCATATCCGTTATGATATTTATACCTTATCTGTGAAATTTGGTGAGAAACGGAACTGATTTGACGTGATTCGGACGTCCGGTTGTTAAAATAGGAATTTCAAAGTGTTCTTGGGAATTCCATGTGATTTGGTGCTAAATTCGTAGTTCTGGGTGTTATTTTGGCGATTTGATTGCACGATCAAGTTTGTATGATATTTTTAGACTTGTGTGCATGTTGGGTTTGGAGCCACGAGGGCTCGGGTGAGTTTCGAATAGACTACGGAGTGAAATGGACTTAGGAAAAATATCTGGTGTGATTCAGGTCTCGCACTTGCGAGGTCTGGCTCGCAAATGCGAGCCTCGCATTTGCGAAGAATCATCGCATTTGGGAACATGGGCTGGGCCTTATTTGCGGTAGTCCAATATTCGCAATTGCAAGAAAATGGTTCGCATTTGTGAAGGCTGCATAAATGCGAGGGGTTTGCATTTGCGATATCTTTCTCGCATTTGCGAAGCTCGCAAATGCGAATCTCTGGTCGCAAATGCGACATCTGCAGTTGGTAAATCTTGACTTAGACGGGGTTTTGCTTATTTTTCAAAACTTTTAAAAAAAAGAAACCCTCTGGGCAATTTTCCAAAGACCACTTCTTCCCCAAATCATAGGTAAGTGATTATTAACTCGTTTCATTCAATCTTTCATTTCATTTTACAAGATTTCAACCTAAAATCTAGGAATTTCATGGTAGAAATTGGGGGTTTGGGTAGAATTAGGTATTTTTGGGAAATTGGAAATTAGACCTCATTTTGGGGTCGGATTTCGAAACTAGTTACATATTCGAGCTCGTGGATGAATGGGTAAATGGGTTTTGGTCCGAACCTCGAGTTTTGACAAAGCGGGTCTGTGGTCGATTTTTGACTTTTTGAGGAAAAGTTTGGGAAACCTAAATTTATGTATTGAAATTGATTTTTTTTAGAAATAATTGATGTTATTAAGTTAATTATGGCTAGATACGAGTGGTTCGGAGGTGGAACTAGGGGAAGAGCGGTAATTGAGCAGTGAGTGGCCTGAGGATCGAGGTAAGTGTTGTGTCTAGCCTTGACTTGAGGGAATTAGGAACCCTCAGACTATTTGATTATGTGAAATCCATGTGAGTGTATATGCAAGGTAACGAGTGCCTATACGTCGCCAAATTATATGCTTTTCCTTGATTTACTGCTTTCCTTTAATTGCTTCATTCCCTGTCTAAATTTTTATATGCTCTAAATGCTTCCATGCTTAAATGCTACGTGTTAATCAACATCTTCTCCTGTTAGCTATGTTGGTACTTCCCATAGGTCTCCTAATCCTTGTTATTTTTCTTAATTTGACTTATTGCATCCTTTTAAAATGTAAATTGCTGAACTAGTCTCGTTGTGTAGTATTATTTGAGTAGATTTGATTTTGATTAAGGTTTCCTTTTCTTGGTTAATTTTGGTATTTATTTATCGTAAAGGCTTTGTGATTTAGACTGTAAATTGACTGTGTACATTGAGTGTTTGGTTTTGATATGGTGGGATCGGGCTGCACGCCGCAGCAGGAGGAATAAAGGAAGATTGATATGGAGGAATAAGGGGGAATATGTTTATGCGGTGGGATCGGGTTGCACGCCGCAACATGAGGAATACGGGTGGATTGATATGATGAAATAATGGTGAATTATCCAATTAATATTGATATATGGAGTCCCCATCCTATTTTCTTTTAGCTGTGAAACTTCATTCAGACAACTTTATGCTTATTTCAGACCTTTATGTGTATTACTTTAGAAGCTCGTGAACTTGTGACACCAGATTCAGGGAATTGTAATAGACGATTGGCTGCTTAATTTTCGCATTTGTACTTAGAACATATCTGCTATTTTAGTTCGTTATCAGTGTTACTGTTTAAACTGCTAAAAGAAGAATGTTCTAATGTTAGCTTGCCTAGAAAGTGAATTGTTAGGCACCATCACGGTCCCGACGGTGGGAATTCCGAGTCGTGACAACCTAGGGCAGCCCCATCAGTGTTAAGTTTGTAGTGACCCCTTAAAGGAGGATCCCATTTACCTGCTAACCCTACCTTTTTCTTCATTCCACCTTTGTTTATAAGAAAACCTGCTAACCCTACCTTTTCCTTTGATTCAGATCTCCCGAAGGGTTCTGTTTCTTTCCCTGAGAAAGATGTTTTGGTCGATCCTGTAGAGGTTGCGAGGTTGTTGCAGGAGGCTCTCACCATGATCGGTGCCCTTGGGTCTGCTTTCGGTGCATGCACTTTTTCTTGGAGTCGCTAGAGAACAAGCAACCAAAAAGGCGGCTTTCTTCCTCAGTCGGAGATTAAAATAAGAAAGCAAAAAAAACCATGCACGAGTCAGCCGCAACCATTATGGATATTGACGTGATGGAGAGGCTTCCTTCCAAAGGAGACAATAATCTTCATCAACTCAATAGAATGCTCAATCTAGAGAGCTAAAAACCCCAACTGAGCGCAAGCTCTTTGAAGAGATGGATTTGGTAGAGAATGTTGATTCTCCCTTTTTGGTCATAGTTACTGCTTCAAGTCCTATGAGGCCAAATACCGGGCCTCTTCTGCCTTCGACTGGTGAGCAACCAACAAACATCATTGGCTCTACCACAACTGCTTCTCAACCTACAACACCATCAGATTCATCTCCCTCCATACTAGCTATGCCTTCATCACTAGCAATTGATATATCTCCTCCCCCGACCGCAGACGCCCGATAGGAAGATGTCCCTCCTCCCTAGTCTCCTAACCATGAGAATTTGGGGCACAACTATTCACCCCCTTCTGTAGATAACTTGCAAACTAGCGGCTTCAGAAAAAGATAAGAAGAAAATACACTCTTTTTCAATGGAAGTTGTCATGACCCAAACCGATGGGCCGCGACGGGTGCCCGAGTCCTACCTGTCGAACACCCTTGAGCATGCGTATAAGATATAAACATGAATAAAATTTTCTGAATTACGAGAATAACATACATGAGGGAAATCTACTCAAACGACATATGTAAATATACGTGCAGAATACGTAGGGAGAGCCGACAAGGCTGCTATAGACAACTATATACCCAAAACTAGAAGCCGACAAGGCCACATACTATCCAACTATACATAATTTGTATACAAACCTCTAATAGAAAATAGAACTGTACAAGGACAGGACTGGGCCACGTCATACCTATATATGTATACAAGCAAATTGTACCAAAATCAAAAGCAGCTCTGGATCAAGTGGAGCACGCCAACCCTCGCTGATCAAGAATCCTAAGAAGGGGATCGTCAGCTTGCCTACCTGCACCTGCGGGCATGAAACGCAGTCCCCGAGAAATAGGGTGTCAGTATGAATAATGTACTGAGTATGTAAGGCATGAAAATCAATACATAAGAGACATAGATGAAACATGGAATAAGGAATTCCACCTTTAAGTCTAAATAACTTTGCAAATCCTGAAACAATTATAATATCATGCACGTGTGTGTAAATGTCATGGCATGCATAGGTATAGGTGTACATAACATCATCAAGCCTCTGAGGGCATCCCATCATATCATCTCGGCCATTGTGGGCAAAATCATCAACATATACCACCCGATCAGGTGGTGGTGCGTATATAATGCCGTAACCTTTTCCCATATCCCATATACATATAAGTACATATATACATATAAGTACATATATATATATATATATATATATATATATATAATGCCATCTGGTCAAGGGTCAATGTACATGTATAAATGAATGAAATGCATAAAAATATGTTAATAAGATCAATATACCTTTCGAATAAACTTTATCAACTACGTATTTTTCCGAGACCCATGAACATAGGATGTAATAATAAGATACATGGGAATTCAATAACATAGGCACTTCTAATACTTCTATGAATAGAGTCATTTATGTAAGTTGTGCATTTACTCGTTTCGTTTGTATCGTATGGATCATGCGAAAAAAAAGAAGGGGTAGCCTAAACATACCTGGAGTAGGAAAGAATCTGTATCATATTTTTGAGAAGGATTGCACCGTACTCCCTTAGAGTTGCAAAATCCCGTTGTTATTACGCAGTGCAATTCCGTATGAATTTCTTTACCTATATATATATATATATATATATATATATAATGCCATCTGGTCATGGGTCAATATATATGTATAAATGAATGAAATGCATAAAAATATGTTAATAAGATCAATACACCTTTCGAATAAACTTTATCAACTACGTATTTTTCCGAGACCCATGAACATAGGATGTAATAATAAGATACATGGGAATTCAATAACATAGGCACTTCTAATACTTCTATGAATAGAGTTATTTATGTAAGTTGTGCATTTACTCGTTTCGTTTGTATCATATGGATCATACGGAAAAAAAAGAAGGGGTAGCCTAACATACCTGGAGTAGGAAAGAATCCGCATCATATTTTTGAGAAGGATTGCACCGTACTCCCTTAGAGTTGCAAAATCCCGTTGTTATTACGCAGTGCAATTCCGTATGAATTTCTTTACAAATCTAAGACTGTCGTCACTATAGTAGCATGAGGTCTCATATGAACTTCAAAAATTCCCTATTCCTTTTTTTTTCCTTTTTGTATATTCCTTGCCAAAAAATGAATTTGATATATTTTGAAGATAAGCTAGAGATGACTAGGATAATTTCACTTCTTACGTGTAATTGCCTTAAGATTGTTGTCCATGCCTACTAATTAGTTTGTCTAGGGAAAGAGTCATTGAAGTGTTACTATATTTGCTGCCACGTGGGGGGGGGGGGGGGGGGGGGATTGTCCCCACCTACAATTATCCACAAATCCTTAATTACATGGTTAATATCCCATTAAACCGATAATTAATTAATAACCACATAATTAAGAATTGTCTCAAATTACTTAAATACTACTTATTTTTAATACTCCTTACACATCATACTATCATGGTCATATGATACCAGTCCATAAACAACCCGGTATTATGGCTTAGATCGTATTATATCCCAAATTGACCACCTTCGACGAAACTCATTTTCTTTAATTCGTTTACCCTTTATCCTTCATGTCACATACTTATCGCTTGTTATAAATAGCATAAATACGTTAACCTCAAGATAATCTCATCCCCGAGTCTATGTCATTTAACTGAAGACGTAACTTTAACGTACGAAAATGCGGGATGTAACATCCTTCCCCCCTTAGAAATATTTGTCCTCGAATGTTTAACTCCCCGGAATCTATATACCTTTGGCAGAGTCGCCTTTGTAGCAATACTACTACCAACTCTTCTTGTAGAAACTTAATAATTCAACGCCACATAGGACAACAATCATTAATAACGACAATGGCCTCACACGACCAATGACAATAACTAACACAAGAACCCATACACGTACCTTAAGGTTGTGATGTCTAAGTCGGACCCTTCTCTGGAGGAAGAAATAAGTAGGGATATCTAGACTTCATGTCTTCCTCAGCCTCCCAAGTAATTTCTTCCACATTGTTGTTTCTCCAAAGTACTTTCACCAAAGCTACATCTTTAGTTCTCAATCTCCGAACCTGTCTGTCTAATATAGCAATGGGAGTTTCTTCATATGATAGATGCTCTGTGACCTGAAAGTCGTCAACTGGCATGATTGTGGAAGGATCTCCGATACATTTAAGGAGCATATACACATGAAAGACTGGATGTACAGACTCCAAGTCTGAAGGCAAGTCTAACTCATATGCTACCTGACCTACCTTGCGTATGATCCTATATGGTCCAATGTACCGAGGGCTAAGTTTTCCTTTCTTACCGAATATCATAACACCTTTCATCGGTGATACCTTTAGGAATACCAAGTCGTCAAGCTGAAACTCCAAGTCTCGCCGTCGATTATCTGCATAAGACTTCTGACGGCTTTGAGCTGCTAATAGCCTTTCCTGTATAAGCTTAATTTTCTCGATTGCCTGTTGTACCAATTTTGGTCCTACTAACGTAGTTTTCCCAACATCAAACCAACCTATAGGTGACCTACACTTTCATCCGTAAAGAGCTTCGTATAGAGCCATCTAAATACTGGAATGGTTGCTATTATTATATGAGAACTCAATAAGCTATAGATGATCATCCCAGATACCTTTGAAGTCTATCACACAAGCCCGTAACATGTCCTCAAGTGTCTAAATAGTACGCTAAGCCTGTCCGTCTGTCTGGGGATGCAATGTTGTAATAAGACTTATCTGAGTCCCCAATACTTTTTGGAAGGACCTCCAGAAGTTACCTGTAAATTGAGCTCCTCTGTCCGAGATAATATATATAAGAACACCATGCAGTCATACTATCTCCTTAGTATTAAGCCTTGCATAATGCGTCCTAACGGGCAGAAAATGGGCTGATTTTGTAAGCCTATCAACAATCACCCATATAGAATCGAACTTACGCTAGGTACGAGGTAAGCCTATGATAAAATCCATATTTATTACTTCCCAATTCCAAGTCGGAATCTCCATGGCCTACAACAACCCACCGGGCTTTTGATGCTCGATCTTCGCCTGGTGACAGTTAGGGCACTGAGCAACAAACTTTGCTATATCCTTTTTCATTCGGTCCCACCAATATACTTCCTTGATATCATGATACATCTTGTTTCTCCTGGATGGATAGAATACCGAGAATAATGAGTTTCTCCCATAACCTACCGACGCAACCCTGCAACATTAGGGACACATAATCGTCCTCGAAATCTGAGGACCCCCCTTCTGTAATCTCAAACGGTGTCTTCTCCTTCATAAGGGTTGTATTCCTATAATGAACTAACACAAGATCCTCGTGCTAGCATTCCTTTACTTCAGTTGCTAAAGAGGATGTTGTCGTATCTTGAATAATAATTCCAATATCAACTGAGTCCAGTTACCGAACTCCAAGACTAGCTAGCTGATGAATCTCATGGGCTATTCCCCTTTTTTCTAGCTGTAAATATGAATGGCTACCCATAGATCTACGGCTGAGGGCGTCAGCTACTACGTTTGCGTTCCCCGGATGGTATAAAATATTAGCATCATAATCTTTAAGTAGCTCCAACCATCACCTTTTTCGTAAATCCAATTCCTTTTGCTTAAAGATATACTGGAGTCTCTTATGATCCATATAGATATCAACATGAATGCCAAACACGTAGTGCCTCAACATCTTTAGTGCATGAATCACTGCGGCTAACTCTAAATCATGGGTTGGGTAATTCTTTTTGTGTTTTCTTAGTTGTCTAGAAGCATAAGCTACAAAATTACCATGTTGTATCTGTACACAACCCAATATAACGCCCGAAGTGTCATAATAGATAACACAACCATCGGTCCCTTCTGGGAGCGTTAGAACTGGTGCTGAAGTTAATCTGTCCCGATGCCTGGAATTTCCATTCACAAGCATCAGTCTATTGTAACTTTTCTCCCTTCTGAGTCAACTTTGTCATATGTGCTGAAAGAGAATAGAATCCCTCTACAAATCTCCTGTAATAACCTGCCAAACTGAGAAAGCTATGAACCTCTGTCGGTGTCGTGGGTCTAGGACAAGTCTTTACTACCTCAATCTTTTGTGTATCAACCGGTATACCTTCACTTGAAGTGACATGCCCAAGGAAAGCTATAGATTTCAACCAGAATTCACACTTAGAGAATTTTGCATACAACTTTCCTTTTTGTAGAACTCTGAGCACAATACGCAAATGATCTGCAAGCTCAATCTCTGAACGAGAGTACACTAATTATCATCAATAAATACAATTACGAACAGATCTAGAAAGGGTTTGAACACACGATTCATCAAGTCCATGAATACCACTGGGGAAATGGTCAAATCGAACGACATAACACGAAATTCAAAGTGCTCGTATCTGGTCCTGAATGCTGTCTTCGGAATATCTTTCTCCTTAAACCTTACCTGATGGTACCCGGGCCTCAAGTCTATCTTTGAGAAACACTTGGCACCTTGAAACTGATCGAATAAATCATCAATCCTCGGGAGACGGTACTTATTATTGATCTTCATCTTATTCAACTGTCTATAATCAATACACATCCGTATGGAACCATCTTTCTTCCTCACAAATAACACACACAGGTGCTCCCCACGGTGATGTACTAGGTCTGATAAAGCCTTTCTCAAGTAAGTTCTTTAGTTGTTCCTTCAATTTCTTCAGCTCTGTGGAGGCCATTCTATAGGGAGGAATAGATATTCGTTGAGTATCTGGTATTAGGTCAATAGCAAACTAAATTTCTCGCTCTGGCGGAAGACCCGAAAGCTCATCGGGAAAAACATCGGAAAACCCATTAACCATAAGGATGGACTGAATGGTTGGTGACTCTATTTCCATATCCCGAACCCAAACTAAGTGATAAATATAGCCCTTTATGATCACCTTCCATGCCTTGATATAGGAAATAAATTTACCTCTCGGCGACGCCATATTACCTTTCCACTCCAAAACAGGCTCCGTTGGAAATTGGAATTGGACCATCTTTGGTCTACAATCAACGTTAGCATGACAAGAACTCAATCAATCGATACCCATTATAACATGAAATTCTACCATATCTAAGTCAATTAGGTCCGCTACTGTAGATCTACTATGAACTACTACTAGAGATAATAGATATAGGGACACCATGCAATCGTACTATCTCCTTAATATAAAGCCTTGCATAATCCTCTGCGGAATATGTAGTCCTAACGAGCAGAAAATGGGCTGACTTTGTAAGCCTATCAACAATCACCCATATCGAATCGAACTTACGCTGCGTACAAGGTAAGCCTACGATGAAATCTCTATTGATTACTTTCCATTTCCAAGTCGGAATCTCCATAGCCTGCAATAATCCATTGGGTTTTTGATGCTCAAACTTAACCTGCTGACAGTTAGGACACTAAGCAATAAACTCCGCTATATCCTTTTTCATTCCGTCCCACCAATATAATTCCTTGATATCATGATACATCTTTGTCGCTCTTGGATGGATAGAATAACGAGAATAGTGAACTTTTCCCATAATCTCGACGCAGCCCTGCAACATCAGGGACACATAATCATCCTCGATAACTAAGGACCCATCTTCTTTAATTTCAAATAGTGTCTTCTCCTTCTGAGGGTGGTATCCCTATAATGAACTAACACAGGATCCTCGTACTTACGTTCCTTTATTCAGTTACTAAAGAGGATGTTATCGTATCCTGAATAGTAATTCCAATATCACATAAGTCCAGTAATCAAACTTCAAGACTAGCTAGATGATGAATCTCATGGGCTATTCCCCTATTTTTTGGTTGTAAATATGACATGGTACCCATAGATCTACGGCTGAGGGCGTCGGCTACTACGTTTGCCTTCCCCGGAGGGTATAAAATATCAACGTCATAGTCTTTAAGTAGCTCCAACTATCTCCTTTGACGTAAATTCAATTCCATTTGCTTGAAGATATACTGGAGGCTCTTATGATCTTATAAATATCAACATAAATGCCATACAATTAGTGCCTCCACATCTTTAGTGCAGAATCACCCCGGCTAACTCAAAATCATGGGTCGGGTAGTTCTTATCGTGCTTTCTTAGTTGTCTAGAAGCATAAGCTACAACCTTACCATGCTACATTAGTACACAACCCAATCCAATGCTCGAAACGTCACAAAAAATAACATAACCATCGGTCTCTTCTAGGAGCGTTAGAACCGGTGTAGGAGTCAATCCGTCCTTCAATGCCTGGAAACTCCGTTCACAAGCATCAGTCCATTGAAACATTGCTCCCTTCTGAGACAAATTTGTCAAAGGTTCTTAAAGGGAAGAAAATCCCTCCAGAAATCTCCTTTAATGACCTACCAAACCGAGGAAGCTACGAACCTCCATCGGTGTCGTGGGTCTAGGCCAAGTCTTTACTGCCTCAATCTTTTGTGTATCAACCTGGATACCTTCACTCGAAATGATATGCCCAGGGAGGGCTACAGAGTTCAACCAGAATTCACATTTAGAGAATTTTGCATACAACTTCCCTTTTTGTAGAACTCTGAGCACAGTACGCAAATGATATCCATGCTCAGCCTCTGAACGAGAATAAATCATTATATCATCAATAAATACAATTACGAATAGATCTAAAAAGGTTCTGGACACACGGCTCATCAAATCCAAGAATACTGCTTGGGCATTGGTCAAACCGAACGACATAACATGAAACTCAAAATGCCCGTATCTGGTCCTGAATGTTGTATTCGGAATATCTTTCTCCTTAAACCTTACCTGATGGTACCCGGACCTCAAGTCTATATTTTTGAGAAACACTTGTCACCTTTCATTTGAACAAATAATTCATCAATTCTCGAGAGCGGGTACTTATTCTTGATCGTCACCTTATTCAACTGTCTGTAATCAATACATATCCATAAGGAACCATCTTTCTTCCTCACAAATAGCACAGGTGATCCCTACGGTGATGTACTAGGTCTGATAAAGCCTTTCTCAAGAAAGTCCTTTAGTTGTTCCTTCAACTCTTTCAGCTCTACGATGGTCATTCTATTGGGAGGAATAGATATTAGATGAGTATCTGGTAGTAGGTCAATAGCAAACTCAATTTCTCGCTCTAGCGGAAGATCCGGAAGCTCTTTGGGAAAAACATCGGGAAACTCATTAACCACAGGGATGGACTGAATGGGTGGTGACTCCACTTCCACATCCCGAACCCGAACTAAGTGATAAATATAGCCCTTTCTGATCATCTTCTTTGCCTTGAGATAGGAATTAAATTTACCTCTCGGCGATACAGCATTTCCTTTCCATTCCAAAATAGGCTCCCCTAGGAATTGAAATCGGGCTATCTTCGATCTATAATCAACGTTGGCATGACAAGAATTCAACCAATCCATACCCATTATAACATCAAATTCTACCATATCTAACTCGATTAGGTCTGCTACAGTAGATCGACTATGATCCACTATTATACAACCTCTATATACTCGCTTAGCTATCACTGAGTCCCCAACAGGTGTAGACACCTCAAAAGGTTTAACCAGTTCAGGTTTTATTCCAAACATACTAGAAACCAGTGGAGTAACATATGATAAGGTGGAACCTGGGTCAATCAGTGCATATACAGCATATGAGAAGACTGATAATATACCTGTAAAACCCTCAGGCGATAACTCTTGATCCTGTCATCCAGCCAACGCATAAATACGGTTCTGAGGATCGCTCGAGCTAGATGCTCCGCCTCTGCCTCTACCACGACTTATTGGTGCTTGTGAACCTTGCTCGGGGGCGTACTGATGAGGACAAACCAACTACAGATCTCGATGCCTGAGTTATTCTTGCATCACCTCTCAACGGACAATCCCTCATAACGTGTCCCAGATAACCATATGTATAACAAACACCCAACCCCATATGGCACTGCCCGGCATGCTGCTTACCACATTGAGCACATCGTGGCAAGGGCGGCCTTGTCTGACTTGACTCACCCATATACAGAGAACCTGAGGCCCTAAAATTCTGGCCAGGCCCTAAATATGTGAAATGATCAAATCTCTTACCTCTAAACTGAGGGGGCGCGCTAGCCGATGGCTGGGCTGGATACCTCGGGTATTGTGGTCTTTGACCACCTCGAAACTCACCAGAAGGACCCGAAGTCCTTGCTCTCTTATTCTGGGCCCTATCATGCTCACGATTGGCCCTCTACCTCTGCTTACGCTCCTCTACACCCTGAGCGTATGCCTGAATACGAGAAATATCCATGTCTAGCTGAAGTGAGACCGACATACAATCGTTAAGCAAGTGCGGCTCTAACCCCATCACGAAATGGTGAACCCGATCCTCCATCTTAGATACAATAGTGGGAGCATACCTAGCCAACGAATCAAACTGAAGACTATATTCTCGAACACTCATGTTACCCTGCCGAAGGGTCAAGAACCTATCTACTCTGGTCTGTGTAAGCTCTGATGGCATATAATGACGAAGAAAAGCTTTCGTAAACTCCTTTCATATTGTTGGAGGGGCATCCTCACCTTTGGATAGACTCATACCAATTAACTACAACATCTTGGAGTCTATAGGGAGCTAGCTCAACTGACTCAGTCGCAGTGGCCTTCATTACCCTCAACGTCATCTGCATTCTATCAATAAATACCTGAGGGTCCTTGTTTGGATCTGCCCCCGTAAATACCGGAGGGTCTAAATTAATGAAATCACAAACCCTCGCACTGACGAACCTATCTGCATGACCAATACCTACTTCCTGACGCCGAGCCTGTGCGGCTACTAATCGAGTTAATAGCTGAATAACATCTCTCATCTCCTGACCCGGTGCATCTGGCTGAGGAGCTAAATGTACAGGGGCGGGCGCTAGAGTTGGTGCCTCTCAGAGCTCTTCTGGAGAGGGCGGTGTATGTAAAGTGTGAGATGGAATCTCACTATGAGACTCTCCCCGATCCCTGGTAACTCGTGGTGCTTGACTAGTAATCTCACCAGCCACGGAATTTCCCTTCAGGCGGCTGTAGTCTTTGGAGGCATTGCTGAAAGTATAACATATCGTTAGGAACATGAATTCTTATACCGCACGATCTAAGATAAGAAGAGAGGATAACCTTCTATATGTCATGTAGCCTCCTGTTTATAAGTGTGGTGCACAAGATACCTATAAACAAGACTCTACTAGACACGGTCTGTAGACAACCCTAGGACAGATCTGCTATGATACCACTTTTGTCATGACCTAAACCGATAGGCCACGACAGGTGACGAGTCCTACCTGTCGAACACCCCTGAGCATGCGTATAAGATATAAACATGAATAACATCTGCTGAACTACGAGAATAACATACATAAGGGAAATTTTCCCAAAACACATAGGTACATATGCATGCAGAATACGTATGGCGAGCCGACAAGACTGCTATCCAACTATACGTAAATGTCTACAGACCTCTTATAGTGTCACGACCCAAACCGGTGGGCCGCGACGGATTCCCGAGCCCAACCTGTCGAGCATCCTTAAGCATGCATCTAAGATATAAACATGAATATCATACGTAAAGGAAACCTATCCATAAGACACATGTACACATACATGCGGAATATAGTGGGCGAGCCGGCAAGGCTGCTATAGACAACAATATATCCAAAACTAGAAACCGACAAGGCCACATACTACCCAACTATACATAACTGTCTACAGACCTCTAATAGAAAATACAACTATACAAGGATGGGATTAGGCCACGTCATACCCATATAAGTATACAAGCATATCGTACCAAAATCAAAAACAACTCTGGATCAAGTGGAGCACGCCAACTCTCGCTGATCGAGAATCTTAAGAAGGGGGACCGTCAGCTTGCCTACCTGCACCTGCGGGCATGAAACGCAGGCCCCGGGAAATAAGGCGTCAGTATGACTAATGTACTGAGTATGTAAGACATGAAATTCAGTACATAAGAGACATAGATGAAACATGGAATAAGGAATTCCGCCTGTAAGTCTAAATAACTTGCAAATCCTGAAACATTTATAATATCATGCACGTGCATGTAATTGTCGTGTCATGCATAGGTATAGGTGTACATAACATCATCAAGCCTCTGAGGGCATCCCATCATATCTCTCGGCTACTGTGGGCATTATCAACATATACTAACTGATCAAGTGGTGATGCATATATAACGCCGTAACCTTATCCCATATCCCATATACATATAATATACATATATACGTGTATATAACTCCATTTGATCATGGGTCAATGTACATGCATAAATTCATGAAATGCATAAGAAATATGTTATTAAGATTTCTCGGAATGTCATAAAAATCAATATGCCTTTCGGATAAACTTTATCAAATAATTATTTTTCTGAGACCCATGAAAAGAAGAGCTAATAATAGTTCACATGGAGAATCAAGAATATAGAAACCTCTAGTATTTCTATGAATAGAGTCATTTATGAAAGTTGCATATTTTTCTCGTTTTATTTGTATTATTTGGATCTTGCCAAAAAGAAAGAAGGGATAGCCTTAAAATACCTGAGTCGATTCTCTTGAGAAAGATTACACTGTACTCCCTTATATTGCAAAATCTCACGTTAATTAAGGTACTACGAAGTCTCTGTTTGAATTGTTGAAGATATGTACCCTTCTATGCTAGCTTCAGATTGCATTCTATGTTAGCTTTTGAATTCCTTCTACGTTAGCTTCAAATTTCCCCAATGTAGAGCCTTTTGCTATTCTTTAGAATGTTGAAAGATATGTATCACTTAATTGCTAAAAGATATGTAACTTTCTTGGAATTGCAAGGCTTGTTTGAATTGGTTGCCACCTAACCCAATATGACTAAGAGTCATATGTCTTAGTAGTGGCTTGCCGCCACGTGGGTGTGAGGGTGGGGGTGTGTTTAATCTTATCTCATTACTCATTAATTAATTAATTAGGTAATGTCCCGTTATCTAATAATTAACCAATTACCCACATAATTAAGAATTATCTCAAATTACTTAAAATACTACTCATTTTTAATACATTTTATACATCATACCATCATGGTCATATGGTATCTTGTATGGTACTAGTCCATAAATATTGGGTATTATAGCTTGGACCGTATTTTATCCCAAATCAACAACCTTCAACGAAACTCATTTTGTTTGATTCGTTTATCCTTTTTCTTCTGCGACACTTACTTATTGCTTGTTATAAATAGCGTAAATGCTTATAATCTCAAGAAAATATCATCCCCGAGCCTACGTCAATTAACTAATGATGAATCTTTAATCGAACGAAATGTGAGATGTAACATCCTTCCCCCTTAGAAACATTTGTCCTCGAATGTTCAACTCCCTGGGATCTATATTACCATGGCAGAGTCGCCTTTATAACAATACTACTGCCAACTCTTCCTATAGAAACTCAATAATTAAATACCATATAGGACCACAATCATCAATAACGACAATGGCCTCAAACGACCAATGACAATAACTAACACAAGAATCCATACACGTACCTTAAGTTCATGATGTCTCAGTCGGACCCTTCTTTGGAGGAGGAAACAAGTGAGGATATCTAGACTTCATGTCTTCCTCGGCCTCCCAAGTCATTTCTTCCACATTGTTGTTCCTCCAAAGTACTTTCACCGAAGCTACGCGTTCTCAATCTCCGAACCTGTCTGTCTAATATAGCAATGGAAGATTCTTCATATGATAGCTGCTATGTGACCTGAACGTCGTCAACTGACACGATTCTGGAAGGATCTCCGATACATTTATGGAGCATAGACACATGAAATACTTGATGTACAGATTCCATGTCCGAAGGCAAGTCTAACTCATAATCTACCTGGCTACCTTGTGTATGACCCTATATGGTCCAATGTACCGAGGGCTAAGTTTTCCTTTCTTACCGAACATCATGACACCTTTCATTAGTGATACCATTAGGAATATCAAGTCGTCAACCTGAAACTTCAAGTCTAGTCATCGATTATCCGCATAAGACTTCTGAAGGCTTTGAGCTGCTAATAGACTTTCCTGTATAAGCTTAATTTTCTCGACTGCTTGTTGTACCAATTCTGGTCCTACTAACGTAGTTTCCCCAACATTGAACCAACTTATAGGCGACCTACACTTTCATCCGTAAAGAGCTTCGTATGGAGCCATCCAAATACTGGAATGGTAGCTATTATTATATGCGAACTCAATAAGCGGTAGATGATCATCCCAACTACCTTTGAAGTCTATCACACAAGCCAGTAACATGTCGCCAAGTGTCTGAATAGTATGCCCAGCATGTCCGTCTTTCTAGGGATGCAATGTTGTAATAAGACTTACCTGAGTCCCCAACCCTTTTTGGAAGGACCACAAGAAGTTACCTGTAAATTGAGCTCCTCTGTCCGAGATAATATATACAAGAACACCATGCAGTCGTACTATCTCCTTAATATTAAGCCTTGCGTAATTCTCTGCAGAATATGTAGTCCTAACGGGCAGAAAATGGGCTGATTTTGTAAGCCTATCAACAATCACCCATATAGAATCGAACTTACGCTGGGTACGAGGTAAGCCTACAATAAAATCCATATTTATTACTTCCCATTTCCAAGTCGGAATCTCCATGGCCAACAACAATCCACCGGGTTTTTGATGCTCGATCTTCGCCTGCTGACAGTTAGGGCACTGAGCAACAAACTCTTCTATATCCTTTTTCATTCGGTTCCACCAATATACTTCCTTGACATCATGATACATCTTTGTTTCTCTTGGATGGATAGAATACCGAGAATAATGAGTTTCTCCCATAACCTGCCGACGCATCCCTGCAACAATAGGGACACATAATCATCCTCGAAATCTAAGGACCCCATCTTCTGTGATCTCAAACGGTGTCTTCTCCTTCAGAGGGGTTGTATTCCTATAATAACCTAACACAGGATCCTCGTACTAGCATTCCTTTACGTCAATTACTAAAGAGGATGTTGTCGTATCCTGAATAATAATTCCAATATCAACTGAGTCTAGTAACCGAACTCCAAGACTAGCTAGTTGATGAATATCATGGGCTATTCCCCTCTTTTCTAGCTGTAAATATGACATGCTACCCATAGATCTACGGCTGAGGGCGTCTGCTACTACGTTTGCGTTCCCAGGATGGTATAAAATATTAGCGTCATAACCTTTAAGTTGCTCCGACCATCACCTTTGTCGTAATCCAATTCCTTTTGCTTAAATATATACTGGAGGCTCTTATGATCCGTATAGATATCAACATAAATGACATACAAGTAGTTCCTCCACATCTTTAGTGCATGAATCACTGCGGCTAAATCTAAATCATGGGTTGGGTAATTCTTCTCGTGCACTCTTAGTTGTCTAGAAGCAGAAGCTACAACCTTACAATGATGCATCAGTACACAACCCAATCTAACGCCCGAAGCGTCATAATAGATAACACAACCATCGGTCCTTCTGGGAGCGTTAGAACCGGTGCTGAAGTTAATATGTCCCAATGCCTGGAATTTACGTTCACAAGCATCAGTCCATTGAAACTTTGCTCCCTTCTAAGTCAACTTTGTCAAATGTGCTGAAAGACAAGAGAATCCCTCTACAAATCTCCTGTAATAACCTGCCAAACTAAGAAAGCTACGAACCTCTGTCGGTGTCGTGGGTCTAGGCCAAGTCTTTACTGCCTCAATATTTTGTGTATCAACCGAGATACCTTCACTTGAAGTAACATGCCCAAGGAAAGCTACAAAACTCAACCAGAATTCACACATAGAGAATTTTGCATACAACTTTCCTTTTTGTAGAACTCTGAGCACAGTACGCAAATGATCTGCAAGCTCAGTCTCTGAACGAGAATACACCAATACATCATCAATAAATACAATTACGAACAGATCTAGAAAGGGTTTGAACAAACGATTCATCAAGTCCATGAATACCGCTGGGGCAATGGTCCAACGAACGACATAACACGAAACTCAAAGTGCCCGTATATGGTCCTGAATGTTGTCTTCGAAATATCTTTCTCCTTAAATCTTACCTGATGGTACCCGGACCTCAAGTCTATCTTTGAGAAACACTTTGCACCTTGCAACTGATCGAATAAATCATCACTCCTCAGTAGCGGGTACTTATTATTGATCGTCACCTTATTCAACTGTCTATAATCAATACTCATCCGTAAGGAACCATCTTTCTTCCTCACAAATAACACAGGTGCTCCCTACGGTGATGTACTAGGTCTGATAAAGCCTTTCTCAAGTAAGTCCTTCAGTTGTTCCTTCAATTCCTTCATATCTGTGGGGGCATTCTATAGGGAGGAATAGATATTGGTTGAGTATCTGGTAGTAGGTCAATAGCAAACTCAATTTCTCGCTCTGGCGGAAGACCCGGAAGCTCATCGGGAAACTCATTAATCATAACGATGGAATGAATGGTTGGTGACTCTATTTCCATATCCCGTACCCGAACTAAGTGATAAATATAGCCCTTTCTGATCATCTTTCATGCCTTGAGATCGGAAATAAATTTACCTCTCGGCGACGGCGTATTACCTTTCCACTCCAAAACAGGCTCCCCTGGAAATTGGAATTTGACCATCTTTTATCTACAATCAATGTTAGCATGACAAGAATCCAACTAGTCCATGCCCATTATAACATCAAATTCTACCATATCTAAGTCAATTAGGTTCGCTACTGTAGATCTACTATGAACTACTACTATACAACCTCTATATACCTGCCTAGCTGTCACTGGATCTCCAACAGGTGTGGACACCTCAAAAGGCTTAACCAACTCACGTTTTATTCCAAACTTACTAGCAACCAACGGAGTAACATATGATAAGGTGGAACCTGGGTCAATCAGTGCATATACATCATATGAGGAGACTAATAATATACTTGTATCAACATCGGGTGATGACTCCTGATCCTGTCATCTTGCTAATGCGTAAATGCGGTTCTGAGGACCGCTCGAGCTAGATGATCTACATATGCTTCTACGATGACTTGTTGGTGCTTATGAACCTTGCCCAAGGGGGCGTACTGATGACGACGAACCAGCTGCAGATCCCGCTGGCTGATCTATGCTTGCATCACCTCTCATCGGATAATCCCTCAGAACGTGGCCCGGATAACCACAAGTATAACAAACACTCAACCCCATACGAAACTGCCCGACATGCTGCTTACCACACTGAGCACATCGTGGCAAGGGCGGCCTCATCTGACTTGACTCACCCCTATAATGAGAACCTGAGGCCCTGAAATTCTGACTAGGCCCTGAATATATGGAACGATTAAATCTGTTATCGCCAAACTGAGGGGGCACGCTAGCCGATGGCTGGGCTGGATACCTCGGGTATTGTCGTCTCTAACCACCTCAAAACTCACCAGAAGGACCCAAAGACCTCGCTTTCTTATTTTGGGCGCCTATCATGCTCATGATCGTCCCTCTGCTTCTACTTACGCTCCTCTACACCCTGAGTTACAAGAAATATCCATGTCTTCCTGAAGTGAGACCGACATGAAATCATTAAGCAAGTGCGGCTCTAATCCCATCACAAACTGGTGAACTCGATCCTCCATCTTAGATACAATAGTAGGAGCATACCTAGCCAATGAATCAAGCTGAAGATTGTACTCCCGAAGACTTATGTTACCCTGCCGCATGGTGAAGAATCTATCAACTCTGGCCCGTCTAAGCTCTGGTGGCAGATACTGATGAAGAAAAGCCTCTGTAAAATCCTGCCATACTGCTGGAGGGGCATCCTCACCTCTGGAAAATTCCCAAGACTCGTACCAATTAACTACAACATCTTGAAGTGTATAGGAAGCTAGCTCAACTGACTCAGTCACAGTGGCCTTCATTACCCTCAAAGTCCCATGCATTCTATCGATAAATACCTGAGGGTCTTCGTTTGGATCTGCCTCAGTGAATATAGGAGGGTCCAAATTAATGAAATCACGAACCCTCGCACTGACGGACCTAACTGTGTGACCAGTACCTACTTCATAACGACGAGCCTATGTTGGCTACTAATCGGGTTAATAGCTTAATAACATATCTCACCTCCTGCCCGGTGCATCTGGCTGAGGGGCTGAATGTACAATGGCGGTTGCTGGAGATGGTGCCCCTCGGAGCTCTTCTGGAGAGGGCGGGGTATGTAAATTCTGAGATGGAATCTCACTATGAGACTCTCCCCGATCCCTAGTAACTCGTGGCACTCGGCTAGTAGTCTCACCAGCCACAAACTTTCACTTCTGGGCGGCTGTAGTCTTTGGAGGCATCGCTGAAAGTATAACATATTGTTAGGAACATGACATTCTTATATCGCACGATCCAAGATAAGAAGAGAGGATAAAATCTTTTATGTCTTGTAGCCTTCTCTTTATAAGTGTGGTGCACAACACACCCATAAACAAGACTCTACTAGACACGATCTGTAGACAACCCTAGGACAGAACTGCTTTGATATCACTTTTTTCACGACCCAAACCGATGGACCGCGACGGATGCCTGAGTCATACTTGTCGAACATCCTAAAGCATGCGTATAAGATATAAACATGAATAACATACATGAGGGAAACATATCCAAAAGACATCTGTACATATACATGTGGAATACAAAGGGAGAGCCGTCAAGGCTGCTATAGACAACAATATACCCAAAACTGGAAGTCGACAAGGCCACATACTATCCAACTATACATAACTGTCTACAGACCTCTAATAGGAAATACAACTATACAAGGATAGGACTGGGCCACGTCATACCCATATATGTATACAAGCATATCGTACCAAAATCAAAAGCATCTCCATATCATGTGGAGCACGCCAACTCTCGCTGATCAAGAATCCTAAGAAGGGGGACCGTCAGCTTGCCTACCTGCACCTGCGGGCATGAAACACATTCCCCGAGAAATAGGCATCAGTACGACTAATGTACTAAGTATGTAGGGCATGAAAATAAGTACATAAGACACATAGATGAAACATGGAATAGGGAATTCCGCATGTAAGTCTAAATAACTTGCAAATGCTGAAACAGTTATAATATCATGCACGTGTCTGTAATTGTCATGTCATGCATAGATATAGGTGTACATAATATCATCAAGCCTTTGAGGACATCCCATCATTTCATCTCGGCCACTATGGGCAAAATCATCAACATATACCAACTGATCAGGTGGTGATGCGTATATAGCGACGTAACCTTTTTCCATATCCCATTTACATATAATATAAATATATATGCGTATATAACGTCATCTGGTCATGGGTCAATGTACATGTATAAATGCATGAAATGCATAAGAAATACGTTAATAACATTTCTCGGAATGTCATAAAAATCAATATGCCTTTTAGATAAACTTTATCAAATACGTATTTTTCTGAGACCCATGAACATAAGATATAATAATAATTCACATGGGGAATCAAAAATATAGACACCCCTAGTATTTCTATGAATAGAGTCATTTATGAAAGTTGCATATTTTGCTCGTTTTATTTACATTATTTGGATCGTGCCAAAAAGAAAGAAGGGATAGCCTTAACATACCTGAGTCGATTCTCTTAAGAAAGATTACATCGTACTCCCTTAATATTACAAAATCTCACGTTAATTAAGGTACTATGAAATCTCTGTTTGAATTGTTGAAGATTCGTACCCTTCTACGCTAGCTTCAGATTTCATTCTATGTTAGCTTTAGAATTCCTTCTACGTTATCTTCAAATTGCCCCAATGTAGAGCCTTTTGCTATTCTTTAGAATGTTGAAAGACATGTATCTCTTAATTGCTAAAAGATATGTAACTTTCTTGGAATTACAAGGCTTCTTTGAATTGGTTGCCACCTAACCCAATATGACTAACAGCCATATGTCTTAGTAGTGGCTTGCTACCATGTGGGGGTGGGGGTGGGGGTTGGGGGTTTAATTTTATCCCATAACTCATTAATTAATTAGGTAATGTCCCGTTACCCGATAATTAACCAGTTACCCACATAATTAAGAATTATCTCAAATTACTTAAAATACTACTCATTGTTAATACACTTTATATATCATACCGTCATGGTCATATGGCACCTTGTATGGTACTAGTCCATAAATATTGAGTATTATAGCTTGGACCGTATTTTATCCCAAATCGACAACCTTCAATGAAACTCATTTTTTTTATTCGTTTACCATTTTTCTTCCGCAACACTTACTTATTGCTTGTTAGAAATATCGTAAATGATTATAATCTGAAGAAAATATCATCCCCGAGCCTACGTCAATTAATTGAGGACGAATATTTAATCGTACGAAATACGAGATGTAACAAATAGAAAATACAATTGTACAAGCACGGGACTGGGCCACATCATACCCATATATGTATACAAGCATATCGTACCTAAATCATAAGTAGCTCCAGATCAAATGGAGCGCGCCAACTCTCGCTGATCAAGAATCCTAAGAAGGGGGACTGTAAGCTTGCCTACCTGCACCTGCGGGCATGAAACGCAGGCCCCGAGAAATAGGGCGTCAGTACAAATAACGTACTGAGTATGTAAGGAATGAAAATCAGTACATAAGAGACATAAAAGGCATGAAAATCAGTACATAAGAGACATAGATGAAACATGGAATAAGGAATTTCACCTGTAAGTCTAAATAACTTTGCCAATCCTGAAACAGTTATAATATCATGCACGTGCGTGTAAATGTCGTGTCATGCATATGTATAAGTGTACATAACATCATCAAGCCTCTGAGGGCATCCCATCAAATCATCTCGGCCAATGTGGGCAAAATCATCAACATATACCAATTGATCAGGTGGTGGTTCGTATATAACGCCGTACATATAAGTAAATATATATAACGTCATCTGGTCATGGATCAATGTACATGTATAAATGAATTAAATGCATAAAAATATGTTAAAGAGCAATATACCTTTCAGATAAAATTTATCAACTACGTATTTTTCTGAGACCCATGAACATAGGATGTAATAATAAGATACATGGGAATTCAAGAACATAGGCACCTCTAATACTTCTATGAATAGAGTCATTTATGGAAGTTGTGCATTTATTCATTTCGTTTGTATCGTATGGATCATGCCGAAAAGAAAGAAGGGGTAGCCTTAACATACTTGGAGTAGGAAAAAATCCGTATGATATTCTTGAGAAGGATTGCACCGTAATCCCTTAGAGTTGCAAAATAGCGTTGTTACTACGCAGTACAATTTCGTATGAATTTCTTTACAAATCTAAGACAGTCGTCACTATAATAGCATGAGGTCTCATATGAAATTCAAAAATTCCCTTACCTATATTCCTTGTTTTTCCTTTCTGTATATTCCTTGCCAAAAAATGAATTTGATATCTTTTGGAGATAAGCTAGAGATAACTAGGATAATTTCACTTCTTACGTATAATTGCCTTAAGATTGTTGTCCATGCCTACTAATTAGTTTGTCTAGGGCAAGAGTCATTTAAGTGTTACTATATTTGCTGCCACGTGGGGNGGGGGGGGGGGGGGGGGGGGGGAGGATTGTCCCCACCTACAATTATCCATAAATCCTTAATTACATGGTTAATATCTCATTAAACCTATAATTAATCAATTACCCACATAATTAAGAATTGTCTCAAATTACTTAAATTCTACTTATTTTTAATACACATTATACATCATACTATCATGGTCATATGGTACCTTGTATGGTACTTTTCCATAAACACCAGGTATTATGGCTCGGATCGTATTATATCCCAAATTGACCACCTTCGACGAAACTCATTTTCTTTAATTCGTTTACCCTTTATCCTTCACGACACTTACTTATCGCTTGTTATAAATAGAATAAATACGTTAACCTCAAGATAATCTCATCCCCGAGTCTACGTTGATTAACTGAAGATGAAATTTTAACATACGAAAATACGAGATGTAACAGGAGTGTTTGTTGAATAATTCCATGCACAATGTAGCACCGGTACCAAACTTGTTCTTTTATTGCTTGTTTCTACTTGACTTGTTATGACATGGTTTCTAACTTTGATATTTGCTTTGCAGGCAACCTTCATTGCTTTCGAGTTCCTTCATAGATTGATCCTCGACAAAGAGGGACTTAAGTCCGATCGGGATCAACTGTTGGCCGAGAGGAATCAACTTGTCGTGCACCTCCCGATGCTAGAAGTGAAGGCTGCTGAAGCGGCAGAGCTCGAGACCCGGTTGCAATAGAGTGAGCAAGATGTGATGGCTCACAGCCAAGAATCCATTGAGCTTCATGCACAACTTGAGGATGCAAAGGCCAGGTGGTCTGAATTTCAACATGTCACTCTTGCTGCTACTGAGCGTGAGTCTGCCTCCACTGAACGAGCAAATAATTTGGAGGCAGCTTTGAACTCCAAAGCTGAAGAGGATGCTGTTGTCGAGGAGAAGTGGGCCAAGATGGAATATAGGTATAAGAAGATCATGGATCAAAATAATGTTTACATAACCACAATCCGTGATCTCGACCTTAACCTCAGTACCATGAGATCCAAGCGGGATGGTCTTTTGACCGAGGTTGATAGGCTTCAAGCAAAACTTCAGCACCAAGGGGATTTTCTCATCATTGAAAAAACACAATCTATGTACCATATGAGGAGGAAAACCTTGGAAGAGGCCAAAGCGGGTGTTATTTATATCGACGATGAGATCGCCAAGGCCCGAATGCTGGAGTTAACTGCTCAAGAATGCCTCCCGGCTCAGCTTGATGCAACTGAAGCTTTTAGTGCTGATTATGAGTTCTTAGGAACCGAGGAGGAACTTGAAGAGAATAATGCTGAAGGCTAAGACCCTTCACCGGCAGCAGATCCGCCTTCTTCTACCGGGGGCGTAGATGCCTCTCTTCCCTCGAGATCTGATGGCGACATAGTTTAGACTTTTTTCTTTCTTTTCTTTTGTTTTTTTACTTTTGTATTTTTGTGCCAATGTCGTTTGGCATGTTTGATAAGTAAAAAGAACCTTTTTGTTTAAGCATTATGCAAAGTTCATTCCTTTTGGGTCGAATTAAGTAAGGCTTTGGGTGTGTTTTCTTCTGATAGCCTTTGGATTCCAAGCATAAACTCTTCCGGAACCAACCCTTTACTATGAAGGTTTCATAAGAGAGGGCCCTCTTATGTTTACAGTGCTCTTGAAGAGGACATCTCTTGTTCATTCTGGCACTAGCATTTGAATTTTTTAATTAACTTTCAAATGATAAAATCAATTCATCGTTTGGACAAGAAACAAGATAAAAATAAAAGGACTTCATTTTATTCCTTCTATCTTCAAAAGTACATATGCATTCGTTTGCTGAAAGAAAAGAAGTTTTCAATATATGTGACTAATTTGTACAACTTGTTTTAATTAACTTGTTTCTCTTGTTGTTTCATTGCCTTGCCATTTAAAGGTCTTAACTTTGCTGACGATGTTCCTTTCGTAGTATGATTTTCGTTGTTGCCTCGTTAAAAACTTTGCCAGAAAAATCCTATTGAGACAAAAACTGGTCGAAAGGAAAAAGAGTGCAGCATATACTTTTAGTATAAGCAGGATCTATCATCAGTAATACCTTTTGAGGTGAGTCACGTTCCAGTTTCTCGGCAATTTGACTCCGTCTTGGTTCTCTAGTTTGTATGATCCTTTTCCGGTGACAACTGAAACCCGATAGGAGTCTTCCCATGTCGGACCCAGTTATCCCGCATTGAGCTCCCGAGTGTGCTGAGTCACTTTTCTCAAAACCAAGTCTCACACTTTAAAGTAGCTGAGATTAGCCCTCCGGTATAGTACCTTTCATCCTTTGTTTCTGAGCCACCATTCTTATGTGCGCCAAGTCCCTGCGTTCATCAAGCAGCTCCAGTTGACCAACAATGTCTCAGTATTTGCTTCTTCGTCCTCCCTGAATTATTGCAAGGTCGGTTCTCCTACTTCCACCAGGATCAGAGCTTCTGCGCCGTATACGAGAGAGAAATGTGTCTCGCCCGTGCTTGACTTGGTTGTCGTCCGGTAACCCCATAGCACTCCCGGTAACACTTTGGGACACTTTCCCTTTGCTACTTCCAACCTCTTTTTGAAGTTTTGAAGAATCACCTTATTAGTTGATTTCGCCTGCCCATTTGCACTCGGATAGTATGGCGAAGATGTGATTCTTTTAATTTTCAGGTGTTCAAGAAACTTTGTGACCTTGGAGACTATGAATTGTGGCCGTTGTCACAAATCTCCTTCAGTATCCGAACCGACAAATTATGTTTTCCCACAAGAAATCGACCACTTCGTGCTCACCGATCTTTTGGTAGGGACCTGCTTCAACCCATTTAGTAAAGTAATCGGTTAAAATTAAAAGAAATGATACCTTCTCGGTACTCGATAGCAGCGGCCCAACTATATTCGTCCCCCATTTCATGAATGACTATGGGGATAGTACCGAATGCAATAGTTTTGTGGCTTTGAAACTTGTCGCATTTCTGAACGAATGCCTTAACGCCTTGTTCCATCCGAGGCCAACAGTACCCTGCTCTAACAAATTTTTGCACCAACGAATCTGCACCAGAATTATTGTCACAAATCCCTTCATGAACCTCTCGCATGAAGTAATCTGCCTCCGAGGCTCCTAAACATCAGGTCAACGGTCCTTGGAACAACCTTCTATATAACTGCCCCCAGAAGTTGTAGCGAGCTGCTTTGGTGTGGAGTGTTAGGGATGCCTTTAGGTCTTCGGGCAGCTTGTCGTGCTGAAGGTTATCGATGAACTCAGTCCTCTAATCCCAAACTAGGTTGGTTGTATTTACTTCACAATAACTGTACACATCCATTACCGAATGCATAAGCTTCATGAGTGCCGGAATTTGATCCCTTCATTTCTGTGGATGACCCCAAATTGGCCAATGTATCTCCTTCTACATTTTCTTCTCTAGGGATGTGGGTGTTTGACCACTCCCTGAACCGTGTGAGTAAAGTATGAACTTTAATCACGTATTATTGCATGCGTTCCTCCTTTGTGTCAAATATCCCCTAAACTTGGTTTACCACCAGCTGTGAATCATATTTGATTTCTATTACCTCAGAGCCATGTCCTAGGGCCAATTTGAGCTCAGCAATCATTGCCTCATACTCGGCTTTATTGTTAGTTAAATAAATAGTGTTTATCGCCTGCCTCAAGGTTTCTCTCGAGGGCGTGAGTAGGACAACCCCGAGCCCGGAACCTTTCACGTTGGAAGCTTTGTCCTTAAATAGGGTCCAAACTCCTGATGTCATCTCCAACACCATCACCGCTTCTTTTGCGGCCAAAGGCAGTAGCCTGGGATTGAAATCGGCCACAAAGTCGGCCAAAATTGGTGATTTGATCGCAGTCCTGGGATTACAATCAATATCAAATTCACTAATTTCAACTGTGAATTTGGCCAGCTGACCTGACAACTTAGGATTGTGAAGGACATTACGTAGGGGAAAAGTTGTCATCACGGCTATTGGGTGGAACTGTAAATAAGGCCTAACCTTTCGAGAGGCGACTACGAGAGGTAGGGCTAGTTTTTGGAGGTTCGGATAATGAGTTTCTGCTCTCGACAAAATTTTGCTAACATAATATATAGGATATTGCGTACCTTCATCCTCCATGAGTAGAACGACATTTACCGCTACCTCCGTGACCTATAAGTATATCAGCAACTGTTCGCCTTCCTTCGATTTTGATAGCAGTGGAGGGTTTGACAGATAACGTTTCAGGTCTTTTAAGTCATGTTGGCATTTTAGAGTCCAACAGAAGTTGTTCTTTTTCTTCATAAGTGAGAAGAAGTATTTTTTCGAAGACCGAGAAATGAACCTGCTTAGCGCGGCCAATCTTCCGGTTAGCCTTTGGACTTCGTTCACGCTTGTTAGCAAATCAGGGATGTCCTCGATAGCTTTGATCTTATAGGGAAGGACCTCGATAGCTTTGATCTTACCGGTAATGACCTCGATCCCTCTTTCGGGGTTGAGCTTCATGTTGTGCTTCCTTAGGATATTGAAGGTTTCCTGGAGGTGTTCTAAATGGTCACCTGCATTCAAAGACTTGACCAGCATATCATCTATGTAAACTTCCATTATTTTACCTATTTGCTTTTCGAACATCTTGGTCACGAGCCTCTAATAAGTGGCTCTAGCATTTTTAAGCCCGGTGGGAACCGCATTATAACAATATGTTCCAAAGTTCATTATGAATTAAGTTTTTTCCTAATCCTAAAGTTCCATCTTAATTTGATTGTACCCGAAGAAGCATCAAGGAAGCTCATTAACTCGTGCCCGGTCGTGGCGTCAATCATTTGATCGATGTTCGGCAGTGGGAACGAGTCTTTTGGGCACGCCTTATTCAAGTCCTTATAATCTATGCTCATTCGAAATTTATTATTCTTTTTCTGAACCACAACTACATTAGCTAGACAGTCGGGATACTTTACCTCCTAGATTGAACCGATGTCAAGTAACCGAGTTACCTCTTCTTTGAAAAACTTGTTTCTGACCTCGGCTATTGGGCTCTTCTTCTGCCTTACCGCTGGGATGCTAGGGTCCAAGATTAGCTTGTGCACGGACACCTCTAGCGGGATACATATCATATCCATGTGCGACCATGCGAAACAATCAATGTTAGTTTTAAGGAAATCAATAAATCCTTACCTGAGCTCGGGATTAAGTCCTGTCCCCAAGTGAAATTTTCTCTCCAGGAATTTTTTGAACAAAGACACTTGTTCGAGTTCTTTTGCTATAGACTTGGTCGTGGTTGTTTCCTCCGGTACCTCAAATTACCTTGGTACCTGGTGGGATTCCGATGACTCCTCTGCTTTATCACCTCTACTCGATTCGGGAGTAGGTGTCGGATCTTATAATTTCTATCCATTGAGTTCCTTTCCTTTACTGCTGAAAACTGATATCACATTCATTTCCCTTGTTGCTAGTTAGTCTCCTCTTATTTGTTTGATCCCCTCCGGAATCAGGAATTTTAGCAGTTGGTGGTATTTTGATGGTACGACTCTCATCTTATGTAACCACGGTCTGCCCCATGTCGTCGTTCCACTTCAAATAAGGTGGTCTTTGTCACTCCTTTGTCACTCGTGGGCAATAAGATCTCCCCCTAGGTTGTCACACTCGCTAAGTTGAACCTAGTGAGGAGCTTCGTGGCCGGAATAATGCTTTCGGTAAGTTTGGCTTGTTTCAGCACCCTCCATTGAATGATGTTTGCTGAACTTCCTGGGCCAACCAAAACACGTTTAATTTTGAAATCTAGAACATTAAGAGAAATTACTAGGGAATCATTGTGCGGTAGAAAAAGTCCTTGGGCATCTTTTTCTGTGAAGGCGATGTCGTCTTCGGCGAGTTCTCAGAGTCTCTTTCTTTGAGTCACTGATATCTTTGTCGTTTTGTCTGCCGAGAAAGTTACACTATTGATCTCGTTCCCCCAAAAAATCATGTTGACAGTTAGTCGAGGAGGGTCTTCCCCTATTTTTGAGGGTTCTACATTGTCTCGGCTACAGGCGTAATTGTTCTTGGCCCAATCGCTTAAGAATTTCCTGAGATGGTCGTTCTTCAATAGCGTTGCCACCTCCTCGTGCAGATGTCGGCAGTCCCCAATTTGGTGGCCATGAGTCCCAAGATATTCGCACCATGAATTAGGATCCCTTTAGCTGGGATGAGATCTCATTGGCCTCGGGAACCGTGCTTCCTTGATGTTTCTCATTATCGATACCAACTCCACTATGCTAACATTGAAATTATACTCTAACAGCCTCGATAAGTAAAATCTCGGGAACCCGATACCTCTTTGTCCTGAACAACCTGTTGTTCCGGCCACGATCAGTTCTTCTATCGGGGATCTGTTGACAAGAACCCTTTGTTGTCGCGGCCTTCGACCCTCTCGTAAGGTAAAAATTGACCCTTAGAAGATCGTTGATCCTCATCAAAATCATTTTTTTTATTTATCCTGTGCTTTTCTCGATCCCGACCCTTGGCTGATGCCGAGAACCCGAGCTGAACATCTTCTATCCTTATCTTTGATTCATAACGGTTATGGGTATCCGCCCATATGGTTGCTTGGAACTCTAGCAGGCTTTCTTTCAGCTTAGGGGAGGCATCGAAGCTCCTCGGGTTCAACCCCTTAGTAAACGCCTCAGTTGTCTATTCATCTGGCACGACCGTTAACAGCATCCTTTCTTTCTAGAACCTGATCACGAACTCATGCAGCAATTTTGACTCTCCTTGTAAAATCCTAAACATGTCCGCCTTTCGGGCCTGGACCTTCCTGGCCCCGGCATGGGCCTTGATGCAAGAATATGTAAGCATCTCAAAGGAATCTATTGAGTGTTTGGGTAAGAGTGAATACCATGTTAAGGCCCCCTTCGTGAGGGTTTCACGGAATTTCTTCAAAAGGACCGACTAAATCTCATGTTAGGCTAAGTCATTTCCTTTCACCGTCGTTGTATAAGTTGTGATGTACTCCTGAGGGTCTGAAGTCCCATCATACTTTGGTATGTCCAGCATTTTGAATCGTTTCAGAATCAATTCTGGTGTTGCACTCAATTTGAACGGCAATTAGGTGTATTCTTCGAGTCCGGGCCCTTCAACACTAGTGGTGTGCCTGGAATTTGGTCCATTTGATCGTAGAATTCTTTTGCATTCTGATCCATCCACTCATTCATTTCCCTCATTAATCTCATGAGTTAGGTTTTGAAAGGATCATTGTCATTGTTGTTACAGGATCAATTGGCGATCCCCCCAGCTCCGCTGAAGCCGACCTCACCCCTCGGGGTGTTGTTATCAACTGTTTGAGTTGTTTGATTCACGGGAGCACCTAGAGGAAAGGTCCTCTTCCATTCGCGTTGTTGGAAGCGCCTGACAATGCATGCTTTAGTTCCGTCATGGCCTATTTTTGCCTTAAGAGATGGCCTTTTGCTGCTCCATCAAGATCCTTATTGTTTCTGCAAGGTGCTCGTACTCAGTTTCATCAGGAGTTGTCTCCCGCACATGTCGGGGATATCACCCTCCATGGATCAAAGTTTCTGCGTCCCCCTCGTTGCAAGTGTCACTGATCGAATCCTCATGTTGAGGTAGATCTTTTTCTTGTGCCTCAACATTGTGTGTAATGTTGACATCATTAGCTGCCATTTTTTTTATTTTGGCTATGAACAAAGAATCAAAAACTTTCTAATAGATGCAAGGATCAACTCAATTACGCAACTGTCTAAGCCCCACAATGGCCACCAAACTGTTTAACCATAAAATGGTACAATTGAATTTGTTGCGTGGTTTATAGACAAACAAACTGATTTGATACCAAAATTATAAATAAATTAAATGAAAATATAAGACTTAGCACTGAGATTTAAAGAAATAGCATATAGCCTGGTTCCAGGAGCAAGGCTTCCGAAGACATCAATAAGAACAATATTATACACAAAATAAAGTATTATTTAGCTTGAGAATAATGTGTATCCTAAGTTTGTCGGATATTCGTGTGTTACAATGGTTGTTGAATTCCCATTTATGGATGTACCTAGGGAACAAGATCCTAGGATCAAGCCCTCTTAAATGACAATAATGGGGGCCATTTATGAATATGTAACGGCATGCCATGAATACCAAAATTATTTACAACGGCCGCATATTTAATTCGGAGGAATATTCTTCATTAAATGTTATCTGATGACAAAAATTTGTTTTCTCCCGTTGACTGCGTTCCCTTCAAGATCAAACTTATACCAATCGAAGTTGTTATCCCCAGTCTTGATTTCCACTCGCTTCGTCTTTTGTGCGTCTCCGATTCCACGTGTCATGTAATTCGAGCATTTAATATAAACTAATTTACCCTGTACAATTATAGTTTTACTTTGATTGGTGAGGTTGTACCAGAATAGTCGGCCGTTAGAGCATTCAAAGAATATGTGGGAGGCTATTTCAATCATCGAAGAGAAAAAACAACATAGAGGGTTGCGGCTGACACCAGTTTTCTGAAGAAAAGAACCTTTAGGGAGCCTTCCATGATACAGAAGCCACATAAAGGTCTTAATCTTGTTAGTAACTTTGAGTTTCCAGGTCCAGTTGTAACTAGTGATGCCTTTATCTATTGTGTGGACTATTTTCGTGGTGAGGAAGGTATAGGCTGATTTAGTGCTGAAGATGCCATTACTTGTTAGGCCCCAGATAATCTTGTCTTCCTTGGTAGAGTTGCAAGGGATGAAGGTGGATAATATCAGATTTATGATTTTGATAGGGATATTGAAAGACATGGATGAGGTATGCCATTCACCATTATTGTAGATGGTAGCCACTTTGATGATTTAGGAATCCAAGAGTCATTAAGGAAACTGATTCTGTCACTTTTATTGACAACCCACCTAGTTGCTTGTGTGCATGTATCCTAACGCTTAAGGATACATTGACATATAGGAGACTTGGCCTTTTTGGGATGTGGCTCCAGCTGCAGTATTTTACAATCATGGATTTTCTTAGAGGGAGGATGGATTGTGGAAAAAACCCCAGGCTAGGCTAGCACGGATAGCTCTGTTTTTGCACTCAACTTTTTGTAACCCCAGACCTCCCTGGCTCTTAGACTTGGTGACAATATCCCATCCTACAAGGTGCATCTTTTTCTTCATAGGAGTGGTGCCCCATATGAAGCTTCTTTTGATTTTATCAGTGACCTTGGTGGTTTTGGAGGGTAATATGATTAACTGTATGACATGATTTGAGATGCTATTCAGAGAAGCTTTAGCTAGGATGGTCCTCCTAGTCATGTTTAGAAAACTGGTCTTCTATCCAGCTAGTTTGGATTGCATATTATCAATGATAAATTGGAAGTCACTATTTAGTGTCCTTTAATGGAAGATTGAGAAACCCTAGGTATTTGCCAAAGATGGAGGCTACTTGGATGGACAGGTTGGCAATGTAGGCCTCCATCTGATCAGGTTTGCAATTAGTATAGAAGAGGACTCTGGACTTGGTAAGGTTGCTTTTCTGGGTTGATGCTTCATTGAAAGAGATCAGGGTGCTAATGAAGGTGGAGCAGTTTCTAGAGTCAGCTCTAGCAAAAAGAGTGAGGTCATCAGTAAAGAAGAGATGAGGATCTTAGGGCCAAACCTGCTGATACTAATTTGGGAGCATTCTTTGGCTTGCACAACAATATCTATTAGCCTAGATAGTCTCTCCATACACATGATAAAGAGATAAGGGGATAGTGGGTCCCCTTGTCTTTTGCCTCTGGTGGCTTGAATGGGTTGGTTTGGTTCCCATTCACTAAGATGGATATGGATGAGGAGCTTACATAGGATAGGATAAGTTTTGTGAGTTCAGGAAGGAAATTAAAAGCATGAAGAGTGTTTGTAATGAAGGACCATTCAATCCTATCAAAGGCCTTTACCGGGTCTATCTTCAAAATCATGTTAGCCTTTTTGCCCCTTATCTTCCCAAAATGGGTGATATATTCCTGAACAATAATGGCATTATCAGGGGCTCTCCTATTTGACAGGAAACTAGCTTGACTAGGGCCTATAATTTTAAGGAGATAGGGCTTGATTCTGTTTACCAAAAATTTGGTCATAGTTTTGTAAACAGTGTTGCACAACCCTATAGGTTGAAAGTTCTTTAGCATGGATGCCTGAGGGCATTTTGGGGTAAGGCATAGAAGAGTTCCATTCATGCTTGTATGCATGGTATTAGTTTCAAAACAACTTTTGCAGAACTCAATGACACCCTTTCCCACTATGTGCCAATATTTTTTGTAGAAGAAGGGATGCAGGTCATATGGGCCATGAGCTTTGAAAGGTTTAAAGGAGAAGATGTCTCTCTTGATTTCATTGTCCCTAAGGGGGAGGGTCATACTGCCTCTGTGAGTGTTGGATAAAATGTGGCTCTGGGTATTTGAATTGGAGGTGTGGATGGATGAGTGTGTGTGTGTGTGTGTGAAGAGGTGTAGAGTGAATTAAAGTAACTGATGATGGAATTTTGGATATCTTGTGGATCATGTTGCAAGTTACAAGACTCATATTTGAGGGAGAGGATCCTATTTCTTCTTCTTCTATTGAGGGTAGAAGTATGAAAGAATCTGGTATTGGCATCGCCACCAATGAACTAATTAATTTTGGACATCAATTTTCAAAAATCCTCCTCATTTTTTAGAAGTGAGTCTAGCTCCTCAACTAGATTGTTTTTCAGATTTAAGAGAAACTAGGTGTACTGGTAGTTAGGCGACCTTTGAATGCCACTTATCCTGGCCATGAGTCTCCTTTTCTTATGGATTCTATTGCCAAATGTGTTTCTATTCCATTGGTAGCATTATCCTTGAACAACTGAGTTGAGGGGATAAGGGTAGAGACAGGGGATAGGATTCTAGGATGTGGTTTTTAAAGGAAGGGTGGCTACACCACATGGCTTCGAATCTGAATGGCCTGATGGTAGTAAGAGAGGGTTCATGCATTAGCTTTACGAGTAGAGGATAATGGTCAGAATGGGTCCAAGGGATGTGGATGGTTGTAGCCTCAAGGTTCTGGAGATCCAACAGTCAATGGTAAAACACCTTTTAATTCTTTATATAATTAAACTACTTCTATTCTTATACTTATTGTTGGTCGATGTGTATTTACCACCATTGTATCCTAGGTCCACTAGTTTACACTGATTAGACAATTCAAGAATAATTTACTTCTATTGGTGTTAACGCAGTTACCAAAAAACTTATCCCTAACCTTCAAAACTTAATTGAAATCACCTCCCACAAACCAGCTACCATTATGAATATGAGAGATGTCAATCAGACAATCCCAATGCTATTTCCTATTAGCTAGGTGCTTACTTACATAAATAGTAGAAAAAAAACCAAGGAGCATAAGAGGGTAATACCTTGACTATTGCATGGATACCTTGGGGGTGGTGGATACCTCATCTACCTATAGGATGCCTTCCTTACACATTATCACAATGCCTCCTAATAGGCCAACCATTGGAAATTGAATGTGAATGTCGAACTGGAGATCCGCTGTAAGCTTTGTATGATAAGCCATTTTTGTTTCTAGCTGCACTAGCATGGCCGGCTTGTGTAGCTTAATCATGGCTGAGCAATTCCGCCTAAACTCAACATTATTTCCCCTAACATTCCATATAATTTAATTCATTAGGAGGTTGTGATTGGTTTGAGAGTTCATTACTTGTGCCTTCTCCATCTCGTGGGCAGGCATCTCCGATTTCTTTATTGTTGTAGTGTGCGAACGTAACACTAGGGTCAATGTTAAGAGGGTCTTCAGCACCCCTAACTCCGGTGAGATCCTAGTCCCAGTCTGAATTTGGTTAGGATTTTGGGGCATAGGAGTACTAGGATCTCGCTACAATCCACACTGAATTCTATCGCTCACACTACATCCAACCATAGCGAGTCTGTCCTCAGAGGGCCATAGTAATTTTGTTCCACCTTCACTTCTTTGGTTGGTTGTACCTTTGGGAGTTCTAATGCCCTGGTAATCTCTTTGGAGATTTTCCCCAATGGTGAGGTCTGGATCCTTGCTAGTGATGAAGATGAAGCTTCCTGGTGAGTCGGTTTATTGACTTCTGCAGATTGAGGTATTCCCATCGGGTCCACCTTTGTTGGGTCTAGAAAGAAGGGAATAGATTGGAAGATCTGTTTCATGAGTTTGTTGACTAGTAAGGGGTCGATGTTTCCGTATGTGTTTTGAGATTGCTCTGCAGGACCATAGATTGCCATAGTTCAGGCCCAAACGTCACCAAGCCCCTATTTAGTGCCTCCATTGCTACTCTTGCTAGGTGGGCTGGGTTTTGAATAATGAGTTGATTGCCCAAATGAAAATTGTAGGTTAGCCCCTGGTCCTGTAAAGCTAGTTCCAACCAGGACTCTGACGTGTGGTTCGATGGCAGTGGAATGGAGGTTATGCGGATGGATGTCTGGTTGGATTGTTCCAATTTTTGGATTTTTTTGTTGTTCCTCTTTTGGTATTGTAGGGTAGTGGAAGAGATATGGGATACATACTTGCCCGACTCCACTTTTAGGGTCAAATCATTACTTGGCTGCTGGATTTTGATAATTTTGTCTAATAACGGGGATTTGAAATTAATTGTGTATCTGGTTGAATTGACGGAGGTTGTGAAACTACCTGAGGTTGGGTGATTTCGCAGGTAATACACTCGAGTATCCATGGATTGTGGTGGGAGTGCCTCTACAAGATGGTTTGGTAGAGGTGGAGTAGATGTGTAGGGTGTATTATTGGTAACAGTGTATTCCAAGTAGGAATGGTATCCTACAGTGAGAGGGGTTGTTGGGACTAAGTGGGCCATTCGTGGATTTGGCAGGCCCCTTGTTTTCACCTTTGGGCCTTGCCTTTGTTTTCCACTAGGGGCCGCATGTTTCAGGCTTGGTACTTGGGTAGGCTATGTGTTAGTATTGGTCCTCGTGTCATCTGCTCCTGGGCTCGCCTTTCTCTTAGCATTGGATTTGGGCTGCTCCTGCATGGGTGTTTTAGGGGGAAAGGTGCTTGATTTGTAGTTGCTTGTCAAATTAGCAGATCTTTGAGTGTTATTGGGCTTGTTGAATACAGGTAAATATGTTTGATGCAAGCTCTGGTAAGTTCCTCGATTTGCTTAGTAGTTAATGTTATATAAGCAGATAAATAATCACAAATATTTATAACAAAAAAACAATAATTAAAATTTTCTTTTATTTTAGTAAAATATAAAATAAAGCTGAAAATTACTTTATTCTTTCAAGATAATTTAAATATATCAAAAAATTATTCAATAAATATGAAAGTTCATCCCAAAAGTCATGATATATTACTTAATAGTTTAAACTAAGTAAGGTTATTTTGACATATATAATGTTTTGCTAAGGATATTTTTAGTAGGAAGCTACTTTTTTCTGCTTCTTAAAATTTGCTTCTGCTTCTAGCTAAAAACATTTTTTTTCCCAAAAAAATCTTAACCAAACACCTCAAGTTGAGGAAAAAAGTACTTTTTGAAAGAAAAAAAAATACTTTTGGCTTTGGGAGAAGCTTGGCTAAACATGCTATTAAGATCGTTGTTACACCCCATGTTTTCGTCCGTGAAAATACGCCATAAGTAAATTGAGATAAGCTCGAAAATGAGATGTTACATCCCGTATTTTCGTACGTTAAAAATTTTGTCCTAAGTTAATCAAACGTAGGCTCGGGAATGAGATTATTTTGAGGTTATAAGCATTTATGCTATTCAAACAAGCCATAAGTGACTGACGTGAGATTAAAGGGTAAACGAATCAAAGAAAATAAATTTTGTTGAAGGTTTTCAATTTGGGATATAATATGTCCGAGCCATAATATCTGGTATTTATGGACTAGTGTCATACAAGGTACCCCATGGCCATGATAGTAGGATACATAAAGTGTGTTAAAAGTGAGTAGTATTTTAAGTAATTTGAGATAATTCTTAATTGGGTAATTAATGATTTTTGGTGGTAAATTAGCTAATTAATTATAAAATTTTGGATAAGCTTAACCCCCCCCCCTAAAGTGGCAGCCCAAGGGGGTCTTGATCAATGCCCATGTAATGACTAAGGTTCATTACAGTAGGTGGCCTAATTAGGGGCCTTTAAGCAAAGATTAGTCATCCTAAGCGGGGCCAAAACTTAAAGGTTAAAGATAACCTTTTTAATTCACAAAATAAAATGCTCACATCTACTAAGTTAAGAAAGAAAGCTTCAGCAAAGATGAAAATTTGAAATAGCAACGTTATTTCTTCACCGCTTCATACGAAGACTACTTAATACTAATAACAATGCAGGATTTGCGATTCTAAGGGAGTACAATGCAATCTTTCTCAAGAATATCATATGGATTGTTCCTTATTTCGATCTCGTCGTTACGTGTTTTGTCGCGATTGGCGTGTGTTAGAAGGATTTTCAAGAGAATCAATTCAGATATGTTAAGGCTATCCATTCTTTCCTTTTGGCATGATCTATACGATACAAATGAAACGAGCAAATGCACAACGTTCATAAATGACTCTATTCATAGAAATGCTAGAGGCGCCTATGTTCTTGATTCCCCATGTGTCCTATTATTCTATCATCTGTTCATGTGTCTCAGAAAATGCGTAAGTTGATAAAGTCTATTTCATGATATTAATTAAATGTGTATTATCTTATGACATTCCAAGAAATCTTATTGACGTACTTCTAATGCATCTCATTCATTTACACATGTACATTGACCCATGACCAAATGATATTATATACGGATATATTATATGTATATGGGATATGGAAAAGGTTACGGTGTTATATACACACCACATGATCAGCTGGTATACATTGATGATTTTTCTCACAGTGGTCGAGATGATATGGTGTGATGTCCTCAGAGGCTTGATAAAGTTATGTACGCATATACCCATGCATCATATGACATTTATATGCATATACATGATATTATGAATATTAAATGATTCACAAAGCTATTCAGACTTACTTATCCCTTCCAGGCTTCCAGTGCCTATCTTTGTAAATTTTCTTTCATTTTTTTTAACATTCTAGTATTCAGATCTAACTATACTATTCTAGAGTGCACCATCTCGGTGTCTCACAAGGATATCTATTAGCACATTTGCAATATCTTTCGGAAATGTCAACTAACGCAAGCAATCCATCCACCATTTTTAGGTTAATCTAACCCCAACTGGATCTTGATATCTCGTCCTTCTCTTAAACCATATTTGTTAGCTCCCATAGGGTATAACTGAGATCGGTGTGGCCAATTGTACATACCTCAATTACTGTTGAAGGTAACTCAGAATGCTTATTTATCTCTTCCTGAATTTTAGGTAATGATCATCTTCACTAATTGGGTACCTCGTACCCTTCTTCACCTTGCTTCTTTTAGTTGTTGAAACTTGTATCTACCTTCTCATTCTCTCGTTGCTTTTTTACCATAAGGGTGGATAGATATTCATGTCTTAAGGATCCTTATCAAGAAGCTTACACGTCTTAGTACCCACATGTTCTGCTGAAGACCTTACATTTATCCATCATAAGCATGATGCAAAATCGAGTTCCTCTGACTCAACTCTTCCACATCCACATTCAATCCCTTACCAATCATCTTCCTAGATGTAGGTATCTTTGTATTACGAATAAAATAGAATTTAGGAGTTTGAATTCTTACAATTGAGCTCTACCATATGATCTAGAGTAAGAAGAAAGAGTGACAGTCCTAAACGCCATGTAGCCTACTGCCTATAAGTGTGGTGTACAACAAACCCGTAAACAAGACTCTACAAGAAACAACTTGTAGACTCCCTAGGACAGAACTGCTCTGATATCACTTTTCTCAAGACCCAAACCGATGGATCGCCGACGGGTACCCAGTGCGTTACTCAACCGAGTACCAAGATAACGTATATTTTGTGTCATACTATCATAGGTAAATGAGTTGGAAAGGTTGTCATGAGATAACTAGAATAAACATGAGAGAATAATCGACATAGAATGACCCAACCTGATATAGAAACTCATACATGTGACATACGGACCTATAAGGCCAACATGATCATTTGTACATGGAACATAGGCCAACAAGGCCATACAATCTTTTCTATACATGACATATGTCTACAAGCCTCTAAGAGTACATAAACGTCATAAGGACGGGACAAGGACCCGACATACCAATCAAGACATGTCCAAATCATACTGGCCAAATAAGCAACTCCGGAGTAAATGGAGCGCACCAACATCTTCTGTTGGGCTGATAGTCTACTTAGAGGACTCTCAACCTGTCTATCGGGACCTGTGGGCATGAAACGCAGCGTCCCCAGGCAAAACGGACGTCAGTACAAATAAAGTATCGAGTATGTAAGGAATGAACATCAGTGAATGAAAGTCATGAGAGAAACATGGAGTAAAAGACTTGACATGTAAGTCTGAATAGCTCTGTGAATCATTTAATATTTAAAATTTCATGCATATGCGTATAAATACCATACCATGCATAGGTATATGTGTACATAACATCATCAAGCCTCTAAGGACATCACATCATATCATCTCGGCCACTATAAGCCATCAACGTATACCAGTTGATCAGGTGGCGGTGCGTATATAACATCGTAACCTTCTCCCACATACCATATACATATAATATATGCTTATATAATGGCATCTGGTTATGGGTCAATGTACATGTATAAATGAATTAAATGCATAAAAAGTACGTTCGTAAAATCTTTTGGTATGTCATAAAATCAATATACCTTCGATTAATATCATTAACTAAATTTTATTAACTTAAATATTTTTTGAGACCCATGAACATATGATAGAACAATAGGACACATGGAGAATCAAGAACATAGGCACTTCTAGTACTTCTATGAATAGAGTCATTTATGAAAGTTGTGCATTTGCTCGTTTCGTTTGTATCGTATGGATCATGCCAAAAATAATACGGGATAGCATTAACATACCTAAGTTGATTCTCTTGACAATCCCTCTAACACACGTCAATTGTGACAAATCACGTAACGACGGATCGAAGTAGGGGAAAATCCGTATGATATTTTTGAGAAAAATTGCATCGTACTCCCTTAGAATCGCAAATCTCACGCTTTATCGTATTATGAAGTTTCAAAAAAATTGCTTGAACTCCATCCGTTACTTAGAAATCTTAGCATCACCTTAATGAGGTAATCAATCTTTAAAATTGTTGGTTTTGTGGGCCCTACTTGATAAGAATGACTTGGCCACAAAGTCCTCAAAATGAGCCACCTTATTATATGACCTTAAGAGTCACACTTACCTAATGGCCTTTGCTGCTACGTTAGGAGGCTCTTTAAACTTATCCAAGATTATAATTAATTAGCTAATCTCCCACTAAAATTATTAATTACCCACTTATTCATATAAATAAGAATTATCTCAAATTACTTAAAATACTAGTCGCTTTTAATACACTTTATACACCTTACTATGATGGTCATGTGGTACATTGTCCATAAATACCGGGTATATAGCTTGAACCGTATTTTATCTCAAAATGAAAAACTTCAATGAAACTCATTTTCTTCGATTTGCTCACCCTCTCACCTTCACGAACTTGTTTGAAATAGCGTAATACTTATAACCTCAAAAATAATCTCATTCCCGAGCTTACATCGATTAACTTATGACAAAACTTTAACGTACGAAAATGCGTGATGTTAATCACGCCCAATTCTAGTCCTAAAAAGGATAAGCGGTCACTGCAAATATAATCCGGTCTAAAAGTTCAGAGTCCAATCCCACAAAGAACTAAAGTTTCACCATAATTGTTCAATATCGCTAAGAAGACAAGCTCGAATAAATTTTTAAGTTATAAAGATTAAGATTCTTATATCTAACTAATTAACTAAGAAACTAAAGCAGTAAATTAAAAACTAAAGATACTAAGGGTTAGAGATTAAATTTAGGATGTCTAGAGTTATGATTTCCCCAAATGTTGAAATCCGTCCCGCTATGTTCCCTATAAAATTTCGCCTATGTATTCTCTACTGATCGTGAGCACTTTAGGTGCCGTAATTCTCTCTCGAGCAACTACAATAATTTACTAGACATATTATCTCGAACTACGCTAGTTGGCTTTATCTAACCGCTCATTATGACCATATCAAAGCTTTGTTATTTCTAAACCTACCTTTAAACCCGTTGTACTGATTTCTCACATACAATAGGAGTGACGTTGTTCAAAAACCACCTAAATATATATCCTTTATCAAGCAACACATAATAAATAGGCACAGTCAATCGATGGTCATTCAATCAATTGAAATAACCACGTAGTTGAACAAATAGACAAATTCAAAGGTTAAATTATATAAAAACATAACAAGAATTTATCCTATAAAAGGTTCCATCAAAACCCTAGATAACGAATTATCTATTCATAATAGTATGTAAAATTACAATATTAAAAGTCATAACCAATAATGAAAATAGGAAGAGGAAGGAAAAACTCGTAGAAGAATTTCCCGCTTTGCTCGTATTGTGTCTCTGCCTCCTTAGGTCGAATTTGTGTCAAAAATCTATCCAAGGTCCTCAAAATACCGTTTTTCCATGTATATATACCAAGTAGGGTCGGGCCCAAATAATTATACCTTCTCCTATGCGAAAAAGAACACTTTCCCAGGCATGGACGTCCGTGACCGCGGACTCAACCGCGGACTTTACCCGGTGTTCTGCCTTAAATCCACGCCCAGATCCGCGGTTGCGGATTCTACCGCGTTTTTCACCCTGTTCTGTTTGGAATTTAGAAAAACGTAAAACATGAAAGTTATATCCCTTTGAGTTATCTTTTCAACCATATATTATATATCACAAATGGAGTTCGAAGAAAAAAGTTATGTCATGTTACTAGACAGTGTCTAATATGCCTACTCGATTCTTCGTTCGTTCTTAACTATTAAATTTGATCCCCGAACACGATCCCGGCTTAATTTCTTGGGATTTTACTCAGACTTAAAAGCTCCAAATTACTTGAGTTCATTCCATAACATCTACATAGCTCGGAATCACTCCAACAAGTCTTAAAACACACAATTTGTGCAAAATACTAGCGATTAAAGCTCAAACTCAATTAAAGTGCAGTAAACTAGAGTGTAATAAGCGACTAAAATACGTAATTATAGTCTATCATAAACACCCCACACTTAAAAAATTGCTCGTACTCGAGCAATCAAACTACACATTATATATACACGACCTTATTAAACAATTCTCCTAACTCATCACACCAAGAATATTTAAAATAGACTAAGCACAAAAACGTAACATCTTCACCTCAAGATTTGACTCATAAGTCCCACGCATTATTCACAACTCACCCACTTACTCTAACATAGAGTTCAATGATAACCTTTCCTTCATGAATCAAGTTCCCTCACACAACAAAAGAGAGTAGTTCCACACAATAAAATTAAAAACACTTAGGAACTCAAGATACAAAGAATTCACTCACTCTCATAAATTAACACTCATATGCCACAAAAGATGCACCATAGGCTTGTGCGTAGTGTACTACTCTACTGATCGAGCTCATTATGTCTAAGATCAAGTAGGACTTTATTTGGTTGTAATGTAGGCTGTGGGACGGGTAGGATACATTTAGATATAAGAGTGACTACACCTCCCTAAGCACTTTAATACATATACTTTAATATTCAAACCCCATACTTGTTAAACCAAACTCCACCTTCACATCAATGTATATTACCTCATACTTCTTTAAGCACAATTACATCAAGAGTCACCACTTATCAAGGAAATTTTTTTTCACAGCAATACAACTATTTTTTTCCTTTTCTTTCTTTTTTTTAATTAAGTGGCTCTTACTTTTTCAAAACAGTGCACCTTTTTCCTTATTTCATTAGTTCTACTCAAAAGCAAGACCAACCACCCCACACTTTAACTTTTACATAGTTCATAACAATTCAAGTGCTCATGAGAGATTAGAAGGTTCAAATAAATTGGTAAGGCTTGTAATGTGGTTTCCAAAGAAACAGGATTATAGGCTCAAAGGGGTTAACAACGATACATANATATGGTTCAACAAAGAAACGCCTATATCACTTCCAAGACTGAACAAAACTACTATTTCGCTTTGCAAACACACGGGCAAGTTCTAGACATCAAATGCAATGCACAGAATAACACACAAACCTCACACACACTTGGCACATAACTCACTTAGGATTGGTTTCATCAAGATACTCTAGTCAAAGCAGTTACACAAAGTTAAGCTTATACAATTTAAGGTACTTATACAAGAGTCAAAAACTGAGCCTAAGTGTCACAATCAAAGTACTCAATATTCTCAAGGCATAACAAAGTCAAGAGATATTGCTTCAATTCAAAACACAGCACAATGACTCATATTCCTAAAATAGCATAGAAAGTCACGCAGACAATCTCCTCACCCCACACTTAAAATTGTGCATTGTCCCCAATGCACATCATAACTATAAGAGAGTAAAATAAACTCCTTGCTAGGCCAAAGGCCGAAGCACTAGCAGCTCATCGGGTACTCAGACTTCTCATAGGTCTGGTCCTTTGTACGGGTACCTCACACTTAGTTCCAACCATCTGGTTTGCTGTTGCACCCTTTTAATGGCTTTGCTTTCCATGCTCACTACAACATAATAAAATTAAAGAAATAAAAAAAATCAATAAAGATGGGTTGCCTCCCAACAAGTGCTTGATTTAACGTCGTGGCACGACGTGAATCACTTTTTGCCTCCACCTTGAACTTATGAATTGAGCCCCCAATTTGGCTTCAAATTTTCGGTTATGCTCTAGAGGTGGTGGAACAAATCTAATTGGCCCAATCAACCATTGTACTATTTTACACTTCTTGGATTTTAGATGAGGTATGTAGTCCTGTCTTTCTGGCAAGAAAACTTCCAAAATGTAGGCACTTTGTGTAACGACCCGACCGGTCATTTTGAGAAATTTCACTTCGCTCGATTTTTTAAGGGCATGAGTAGCTCCGTATGATGTGTTATTACTTATGTGAATCATCGATTTTGATATTTCAGAAGCTCTAAATTTGAAAGGTTTGACCAAGTTTTTGAATTTTTAGTAAACGAATTCCGATTTGGATTTTGATGATTCGATTAGCTTCACTGGGTGATTTTAGACTTAGGAGTGTATCCGGAATGTAATTTGGAGGTCAGTGGTAGAATTAGGCTTGAATTGACGAAAGTTAAAAATTTGGCGATTTTGGTCGACAATGGAAAATTAGGTATCGGGGTCGGAATGGAATTCTGGAAGTTGGAGTAGGTTTGTAGTGTCATTTTTAACGTGTGTGAAAAATTTGAGGTCATTCGGACGTGGTTTGATAGGTTTCGGCGTCGTTGGCGAATTTTGAAAGTTTAGAAGTTCTTAGGCTTGAATTCGAGGTTGATTTGGTGTTTTGGGTGTTCCGGAGGTTCGACTAAGTTCAGGTAGTGATATATGACTTGTTGGAATCATTGTTTGAGGTCCCGAGGGCCTCGGGTGAGTTTCGGATAGGTTTGGGTTGTGTTGGACTCGTTTTTCTTATGCTTCAATGTCGTTTCTTCAAGCATAAATGATATCATATTGAACAAATGAGCTCCGATTTCTTTTTTGATTGAAGCATTAGATATGTATCATAATTACGGACCCATAACAAAAAGAATCATCGAATTTGAACATCGTATGAGGATTTTATGGCAATTTTACTAAGAATTAGGTTGCTAGATTTTTCAGATTAATTACGAAATTGCAACTGACGGCGTATTTAAAATCTGCACTATTTGCAAATATTAAAACCGACATATCTCCTTCATTATAAGGTCAAATTGAGTGATTCAAAAGCCTAACTTGACTAGAATTTCACAAGGAACCCGTTGGAGGCATAAAAATCGATTTTCGGGACCGTTTGGTATGAGAAACGAGGCAAAATAGCTGGAAGGAAAATATATAAAATAAGGGTTTTTTCTTTCGGTCATATTTTGAGTTGGAGAGCTCGGATTTGGGCGATTTTCACCATATGGATTGGGGTAAGTGTTCTCTACTCGGTTTTGGTTATGTTTCATGAATCCATCTTCATTTTTGGGATTTGATTAATGATTTCAAAGTGAAATTGAGGGAGTTAGGGCTTAAGTTTTGGAGAGTTTAGGTAGGGATTTGAGGGGCCAAACAGAGTCTGATTTTGATAAATTTTATATGCTTAGACTCGGGAGAGGACTAGGATTATTATTCTGCCATTTTTACTGGTTTCGAGACGTGGGTCTGAGGGCCGGGTTTTGGCCGATTTTGGATTTTTGGCCTATTTATGTAGTTTTTATTGTGGAATTCGATTCCTTAGCCTATGTTCATAGTAGTATTCTAATTTTCGTTAGATTCGGAGCTTTTGGAGACCGAGTCGAGAAACGAGGGCATCCCGGAATAGGATTTTACGCGGTTGAGGTAAGGAACAGTTTTAAATCTGGCCTTGAGGGTGTAAACCCGGAGAATGACATTGTGTGATTGTTTGGAGGTGAAACCCACGCTAGGTGACGGGCGTGTAGGTTTTCACCGCGAGGGATTGAGACTTGGTCCATCCTGTGAGGCTATGAGGCCTATAGCTATTATCAATGGTTATGTGTTTACTTGTTGTTGAAATTGTTTGCCTTCATGTTAGAGATCATGTTTAGGCTTTATTGATGCTCATGTTATTTTCACTCAGTCATAGAAATTATTGTACATGTTTACCTCAGTCTCTATTATTTGCTAATATGTTGTGATACTTGATGTGGGTTGTGTCCCCTTAATTGTTGATGATGGTGAGGCTAGTGAGGTACATGACTGAGTGAGGCCGAGGGCCTGGTTGTGAGGATATTAATACCATAGCGCGTGAGCTGTCCGCGTAGCACGTGAGATGTCCGTGCGGATCCAGGTATTGATATTGTAACACGTGAGCTGTCCGCGTAGCACTTGAGCTATCCGTGCAGATCCATGTATTGATATTGTAATGAGTGAGCTGTCCGCGTAGCACGTGAGTTGTCCGTGCGGATCCAAATATTGATATGGTAGCACATGAGCTGTCTGTGCTTAGCGTAAAGTGTTGAGTGCTGAGTGTGAGTGATGAGTAATGGAAGGACACTGCTGTGGGGCCGTATTCACTTTTGTTGTTGCTATATTTTACCTGTTAATTTCTTTGTAATATTTGTTGATTTTATGGAATTTACCTATTTATTTCTGTTTATTTTAAATTGTAGGAAAATAAATAATTGGATTGTTTTGCATAGCTCGTCACTACTACTCAGTTCCTTAGTTATTTATGTTACTACTGAGTCGGTTGTACTCATACTACACCCTGCACTTTATGTGCAGATCTAGGTGAGTTAGAGCGCGGCGATCGTTGAGTTCAGGCCGACTATCTGTGGAAATTTCAAGGTAGCTGCTAGCGTCCGTAGGACCTTGTTACTCCTTTTGTCATTTCTTCTTTTGGACAGTTAGACAGTTTATATATCTTAGTTCATAGTTCTAGATGCTCATGACTTAGTGACACCCCGATGTTTGGGACTCGTTTTCGTACTTTATATTAATATTATCTAGAGTTGATTTAGTTTACGAAAATCTAAAGGTTGGAAATATTTTATTAATTTCATATAATTGATTTAGTAATATTTTTGAAATAGACTTGTCTTGTAACACGATAGGCGTCAACATGACCATGGTTAGATTTTGGGTCGTGACACCTTGTTCCTCATTCCTTGACTCCTCAATCGGCTTGGATGACTCGATTTCCATATCGTCATCCAAGCACTATGTGGAAAATGTTTGGAGTGAGGCCAAATGCACAAAAACACATGAGCTTCAAGACTTTCAACTTCCTTAACATCAATGATACTAGAGTCAACAAAATTTATATCCTCAAAGTCCTTGGATGACTCTAGTCTCGCTTCTTCAACATCGACATCCTCAAATTGTAGTTGACTAGGTGGTTGATGTTTTAATCTGACCTCCTCAATTAATGCCTCAAATTCACGCTCTTCTTGGCTACTATCCCCAATATTGGCTTGTTGAGCATTAAAAAGCTCCAACCACTTGACTTAATTGAGCCTCCAAGTTGCGAATAGTTGCCTCTTGCCTTTCTATCTGCAATTGTTTCTCATTATTTTGTTTCAGGAGGCACTTTAACATATTTGTGATCTCCTTCAGGTCCGCATCCCCAGGTTCTTTGTTTCTATTAACTTCACAAGAAAAGGTAGAACCATCATAGTAAGGGGTTGGGAAAGAAAAAAAATACAAGCACAACCATGAATGTGACCATTTTTACCACCACATACATCACACATATTCCACAAATAAAATTGAGTTGGTGCACATAACTTGCTATCGGGAATATTTTGATAATTTTTATATGGGTGGTTTCCTTCACAATATGTATGAGGATCAATAGTAGAATTATCTCCACCTAACTTCTCATAATTCCAAGATGTCATGTTTCTCAAATCAACAGTTATAATAAAAAAATACAAAATAAAAGTTCAAACTTGAAACGTAGCAATATATAAAGCTACAACTACACCGTTAGTTCTCCGGCAACGGCGCCAAAATTAGATCATGGCCAACTCTAGTCCTAAAAAGGATAAGCGGTCGCTGCAAATATAATCCGGTCTAAAAGTCCGGAGTCGAATCCCAGAGAGAACTAAGGTTTCGCCATACTTGTTCAATATCCCTAAGAAGACAAGCTCGAATAAATTTCTAAGTTATAAAGAGTAAGATTCTTATATATAACTAATTAACTAAGAAACTAAAGAAGTAAATTAGAAACTAAAGATACTAAGGGTTGGCGATTAAATTTAGGATGTCTAGAGTTATGATTTTCCCAAATGTTGGAATCTTTCCTGCTATGTTCCCTACAATTTCACCTATGTGTTCTCTACTGATCGTGAGCACTTTAGGTACCGTAATTCTCTCTCGAGCAACTACAATAATTTACTACACATATTCTCTCGAACTACGCTAGTTAGCTTTATATAACCGCTCATTATGACCACGTCAATGCTTTGTTATTTCTAAACCTACCTTTAAACCCGTTGTACTGTTTTCTCACATACGCTAGGAGTGCGTTGTTCAACAACCACCTAAATATGTATCATTTATCAAGCAACACATAATAAATAGGCATAGTCAATCGATGGTCATTCAATCAATTGAAATAAGTACGTAGTTGAACAAATAGACAAATTCAAAGGTTAAATTATATAAAAACATAACAAGAATTTATCCTACAAAAGGTTCCATCAAAAGCCTAGAAAACAAATTATCTATTCATAATAGTATGTAAAACTACAATACTAAAAGTCATAACCAACAATGAAAAATAGGAAGAGGAAGGAAAAAACTCGTAGAAGAATTCCCCGACTTGCTCGTATTGTGTCTCTGCCTCCTTAGGTCGAATTTGTGTCAAAAATCTGTCCAAGGTCCTCAAAATACCGTTTTTCCATGTATATTTACCAAGTAGGGTCGGGCCCAAACAATTATACCTTCTCCTACGCGAAAAAGGACATTTTCCCAGGCCTGGACGTCCACGAACGCTGACTCAACCGTGGTCGGGCGCGGACTTTACCCAGTGTTCTGCCTCAAATCCGTGTCCAGATCAGGGGTCGCGGATTTGACTGCGTTTTTCACCCTGTTCCATTTGGAATTTGGAAAAATGTAAAATTTTAAAGTTGTATCCTTAGCTTTCCAACCATATATTGTATATCCAAAATGGAGTTCGGAGCAAAACGTTATATACATTTTACTAGGCAGTGACCAATATACTCGATCTTCGTTCGTTCTTAACTATCAAATTTGATACCCGAACACGATCCCGACTTAATTCCTTGGGCTTTTACTCAGACTTCAAAGCTCCAAATTACTTGAATACATTCCATAATATCTATATATCTCAAAATTACTCCTACAAGGCATAAAACACACAATTAGTGCAAACACTAGCGATTAAAGCTCAAACTCAATTAAAGTGCAGTAAATTAGAGTGTAATAAGCGACTAAAATACGTAATTATAGCCTATCATCAGATTTAACATCTCATTTTCGAGATTATATCAATTTACTTATGGCATACTTCCACATACGAAAACATGGGGTGTAACAGCATGTGGCTGTGGAAGAGTTGAGTCAAAGGAACTCAGTTCTGCTATGATGATTAAATGTACAGCAGATCATGTGTGTACTAAGACATGTAAGCTTCTCTTGATAAGGAGCCTTAAGACATAAATATCTATCCACCCTTATGGTAAAAAGAAACGAGAGAAGCAGAAGGTAGATACAAGTTTCAACAACTAAAAGAAGCAAGGTGAAGAAGGGTACGATGTACCCAGTTAGTGAAGATGATCATTATTTGCAATTCAGGAAGAGAGATATAAGCATTTTGAGTTACTTTCAACAATAACAGATGTATGTACAATCGGCCACACCCATCTCAGTTATGCCCTATGGAAGCTAACAGATGTGGCTTAAAAGAAGGACGGGATATCAGGATCCGGTTGGGGTTAGAGTAACCCAAAATGATGGATGGATTGTTTGCATTAGTTGACACTTCTTAAGGATATTGCAAATGGGCTAATAGATCTCCTTGTCAGACACCCAGATGGTGCACTCTAGAATAGTATAGCTAGATAGGAATACTAGAGTGTATTAAAAAAAATTATTACAAAGATAGGCATTCGAAGCCTTGAAGGGATAAATGTTACCTTAGTGTGGCTCCCGCCCCTAGTAGAGAGAGAATGTTAGGCAACCCAAAAAGCCAGTGGATAGACCAAGGGGAGCTAAAAGCAAAATAATGTCTTGTGGAAGTTTTCAGAATAAAGTGATAGAAAGAAATATTAGCAGGGAAATAAGAAGAGAGATAATGAAGCATTATGAGTAAGATGTGATACATGGATGACAACGGTAGATCAAAAAAATGACAGTATTACAGAGTCTATAGTCAAGTGAAGGAAAAGATGAGAGGTGACAGGTCTTGAGACAACAAAAGAGTTGTAGGCCATAAAGTCATGTCCTCATTTCGATAAATAAGTTCATGACTCTAACGTGATTACCAGAAAGAAAAGTTAGACCCCAGAATAATAGACATCAGTATGGGCTGGTGAACAAGATAAACTAAACATGAATTGGGGACTAAGTGATTTGATAATAGTCGGCATCATGAGAATTTCAGATTGCGTTACGGCGATAAAAGAATGGACGAAAGAAGAATAATCCTTAAAGGTCATTCAATAAGACGCTTCCCTAAAGCAAGCAATGTGAGAAAAGTTAAGATTAAGGGACTATATGTTCCAGTTACACTAGGTGTCACCCTCGTAAGTAAGGAATTTTGTTATCCTTGTTACATAAGGATTACCGCAAGGCGAGTAAGGGTCATCAATGATATGAAAGGACGCAAAGATGAAGAGGTAAAACATCTATAGGTAGATCCTCGTGGCGCTAAATCTTAGTACTCCCCTAAAGGGGGGATATGGATTGATGTGGAATTAAGTCAAAATTAAGTGGTTCTAGTAACTATGGAATGGTAAAGGAAAAATGCAATAAAAATGAGAAAGGGTTGAGATTTCACTTATTCAAATCCTATAGATATACTACGATTCCAGAACATTATGCAAGCACGACGTCAAGGAGAGGAAGTAAGGGTTCCGGCCCGGGATGTTATTGATAGATAAGGAGCCAGTGCGAGACGTAAGTTAAGACAAAGGGAATAACCCAAGAGGGATTACGCGGAATATAAACATGAGAGTGGACCAACGAGCAGTTAGTAGTTGATTCAAGAAGAGTCTAGTTATGGCTATACAGGAGGTTACAGATAAGTTAACAAATCATGCAAGACAAAACATAGTGAACTCCAACATAGGGAATTCAGTCTCGCAGATACGACATTGTGATCCTTGAGAAATATTCAGATAGAAGTTGGGGTAGTTAAAAGTATCGTATCAATGTTACAAAAATAAAATAGAATCTCACTGGGAAGACAGTCAAAACTTCAGTTCTGAAGCAACTGTACGAGCACATGAGCGTGGAGGTAAGTAACTAAGGATAATTGTAGGTGAGTACGAACATCAAAAAATTTATTGGGTATACGATGTAATAAGTTCATAGCCTTACAAGAGTCAGGCGGTCTTCCCTAAGTACTACAACGAAAGACTAGCTGAGGAAATAAGGAAGAAGGTTTAAACCTAAGCACAGTGACCTAAAGAGGAAATGATCTTGTAACAACAGTCTCACAACAACATTGTATGCACCCATAAGAAAGTGGCACCAATCGTGGCTAATGAACGGGAAGAAGAAAAAAATCAAAAGATGATATTCAAGATCATATGGGTTGTATGGAATTCCAATATGTGTGGGCACTAAGATAAGCCAAGTATTCATACAACAAGTAACATGACGACCAGGAAAAGCAATTGCTTGCATTTAAAGAAAGTTAAGAAGGAACGAAAGGAATTATTCAATCAATGATCCAGAGATAATTACATTATGAATGCACCTACTATTTCGGAGTATTGTTCCTGCAGCATATATGTTGACAATCATACAACCGTAGAAGACTCCGGTATAAGTTAAAAGAAAGAACTGAGTCCAGGTCATAGACAAAAGATTGAATTGTTAGAAGATTGTATCATGGATATTCCATAGCGTCCATGAAAGGCTAAAGTAATAATTAATACCATAAGCCGCAGATCGAAAGATAGCTTAATCCTACATAAAGGTTGATCAGAGGGAAGAGGAAACTAAAGTGTTACATCAACTAAGTAAATCAGGAGTCTGATTATTGGACCTAGAAAAATTATAAAATTTGTGATTGAGAACATTGCAGAATCATTCTTAATATCAGAGGTACAAGAGAGATGGTACCGTAGCCATATTCTATAACGGCTCTACGATAAAGCTAGTTAGAAGAGTACCAGCCTCATAAGAAGTTATTATGGGGATCCCACTGAATTGTGTATGCACTAGAGGTGCAAGTATTATAATAGAGCTTCAAGTTGTGAATGTGAATTATACTTGTGTGGCAGGGAGGTCATGAAAGAGATAGAAGATGTGATGCGATATTTTAAGGTAAGTAAGGTAAAGGTGAACAACGTACAAGATACTTAAATGCAGAAGTTTGTGAATAGTACATACTTCGGATAAAAGGCTAGAAGCACTGAGATTCAGTATCCAGGAATGATAGCAGCGTCGTCAGTGGCATATCTTCCAGCCCATGGTTTCTAGGACTGAGAGATCTAGTTAAGAAAGTAAAGAAGAATTAAAGACGATGTGATGTCTCGCTTGATATTCCAGAATAACACAAGGAAATGTATGGTGCAAGCAAGTTAAAGGAATGTTGCGAGAAATATAAATAGATATGTGTATGTCACAAGCTAAAGTATAGTAAAGCGACAAGGTTTTAGGAAGACAGGAGTAAGGATAAGAAAGGGCGAGAGAGGAGGTGACGAGAATGAATAAGTCCTCAAGATTAAGCCTATGAAAACAAGAGAGTTGATAGTTTCTCTAAGTTATAGAAAGCTCAGTATAGCCTAATGAACTCAAAGGAGTCTAAGACTAATAGCATTTAAAAGAGATAGAATAATGCCCTGGTAGTAGAATGAGGGTGTAATTGTGATAGATAAAGGATGACGTTTGGACCTTCAATTGAGTAATGGTTTGAAGAAGAAAAAAAGGGGACTTCGCGGACGACACAGGATTAAAATACCACGTAAGGTGAATCACATTAGGATGCTATGAAATACAGTTATGGAAGTATGGTATCTCCCCCGGGTGTATCAGGAAAATAACTTCAAATGTTCCTTGATGCAACGTGAGCCCTCGTGATTAACATTGAGATGAATCAACATTGAGATGAATCAACAATGAATGGATAAAAGTTACAAAGCACGAGATGAGATTAGGCTGTCATTCTTAAGATGAACAGTAATGATGAAGCATTAAAGGACTTAGATTTATATATATGGGATAAGCACCAAGAGTAACCTGGAGTTTGGTAGCAGACCTGAGTAACAATAAACTGAAGTAAGAGTTATGGTAAAGTATGACCTACTTAGATGTAGTAAAGCCATAGACGACCAGAGGGACACCTTGTCATAATTATGCATATGTTCACAAAGTGAGGCCTAGAGATTGGCTAAAAGCTGGAGGGAAGAGTCGCATAGGCGCACATACAAGGAAAAAGTCATACAAGCTGCATGATAGAAGGTAGCAATAGTTACGAGATTGGAAGAATTCCGACCATTAAACTGATACCTGCATTACACAAAAATTTATAACTTTAATCATTTTGAAACACACTTCAGACGTTGCATCTAAAGTTCTAAAACTCCCTGTTTGAAGTAAAAAAAATTGGGTAGTTTCGCGCCTAAATTTCTCCTAGTGACAGTGTAAACTTCAGAGTTGAAGTTACAATTTTCGGGCAATAATCGCGCATGAAGTTCTACCCGGCAGTGCAAACTTCAGACAATCGCATATGAAGTTATATAGTGTAAACATTAAAGTACAAAAATGACACTTAAGTCAAATTAGTCTGAACTCTGAACTGCAGCCAAAATTTTGCATGCACGAATTAGTCTGAAGTACAAAAAAATGCATATAAGATACACTTAAGACTAGTTAGTTTGAAACGCAGCCAAACATTGAGCACTTCAAATTTTTGCATGCATTTAATATTAATTAGTCTGAAGTGCAAATTGTCCAGAAACAGATACTCGTTCTTTGAATTTTAATGATACAATACACGATTCAAACTCCAAATCTACTCTAAATGAGCTAAAATTTGAAGCATAACTTCGAAATATCATAAAGAACAAACTTCAGTGATTAATTTGTCAAAATAAACACAATATAGCAAACCCATTTCTTAACTAAGAAGGAGAAGGAGAAGAAATCCCAAACAAGAGCAAAGAAAAGGAGCGCCATAAAGGTTCACTACTGTTAAAACACTTTAAAACATGCTCACAAACACCAAATAATCTAATTGTCACCTATATTTTTACAACTAAGAAGAAGGAGGAGGGTGGAGGGTGGAGGGTGGAGGGGGAGGAGGAGGAGGAGGAAGAGGAGGAGGAAAAGCAAAAAAGAAACAGCTTGAGTGAAGTTATCTTTAGACATTAATTGAATTTTTTTTTTAAAAAGTGGGTATATTTGACCAAAAAGTATGAGACATTTTGTTAAACTAATTAAATAAGAAGATAAAGGGTAAATCCTAGTTAACGAGAATCAACTCTAGATATGAGATGGATAACATGAATAGAAAAATATAGTTGAGTATAAATGTTGGCAGTTGTTATGGCCGGATGTAATAGTACGAAAAATACCTTGTATTAAATAATATTAAATGGTGATAAAAAGTAAATAAAGGAGAAGATTCAGTCAATCTTGAGTGAAGCGGATCCTCTTTCATTTGATAAAGATGAATGATAGACTAAAACAAGAATCTTAGGACCTTTTTCGGATCTGATAGGGAATGTGGGATAACAGATCCCCTCATCTCCTTAGAGAGATGTATTTTTTATTTAGATCTAAAGATCTCCCCTCCCTTTTTTAGGGAAGTCCTCCCTCCCCTTTATAAGGGTTATCCCCAGAAAAGTACAATTAAAGGGAATATTCAGTAGAATATTCTCTTTGAAGATTCCAAAGCAAAACTAGATGTCACATCTATCTGTACTGCTCGACCTCGACCTTATTGATCTTCTCGACCTCGGCCTTATTGATCACTGCTCGACTTCAGCATTATTGATCACTGCTCGACTTCAGCATTATTGATCACTGCTCAACCTCATCCAAACAACTCAATTCGATTCGCAGGTTACTCATGACAGTTGTCTCCGCATGCCGAATTTTGCTGATCAGATTTTGACCCATACAATTAGTCCCTCCGCTTATCGAGGTCGTATTTTGGATGAGCTCGGTGAGCGGACTTCATTAATCGTAGTTCGAGAAATTCGGATGGGGAGGTCGAATAGTGAGAGTCGCGGATGAGGGTGCCGATCTTCGGGCCCAAGTGGTATCTCCGCGGGCTGAACTTGAATAGAGTTTGATCAGGGCCAATGACTCGAGTGATGAGTTGATCGAGAAGATGGAAAGGTTGGGGAAGGCCGGCGAGTCCAGGATGGCGGCATCGGAGGAGGTCATCCGCGTCCCCAGATCTGGACTGTCGATTCACCCCTTGTAAAATGCCTTTTCTGACACTTCTTTTGATTTGGATAACTACTTTTGCTGCTTATTCCTGATTCTATTTTTCTTTTTCTTGAGCATTTTCCTCGATTGATGGTTTCAAAGGAACCGTTGGTAGGCGTTAATTCGAACGTGATCGAGTGTCGAAGTCAAACGTTTCCATATTTAACTCGAACGAGGTCTAGTTGTGAATCATATTCGAGCTAGTTCGAATGTGAGTTGAATTCGAGCAAGGTTCAATGTTAATTCAGGCGAGGAGGCCGAATGTTAATTCGAGTGAAATCGAATGAGAGTTAATTCGAGCGAGGTAGAATATTAGTTAATTCAGACGAGGAGCCCGAATGTTGATTCGGGCGAGGAGGCCGAATGTTAATTCGAGTGAGATCGAATGAGTTAATTCGAGCTGGGTCGAATATTAGTTAATTCGGACGAGGAGGCCGAATGTTAATTTGAGCAAGGAGGCCGAATGTTGATTCGAGCGGGGAGGCCGAATGTTGATTCAAGCGAGGAGGCTGATTGTTCATTCGGGTGAGATCGAATGAGTTAATTCGAGTGAGATTGAATGAGTTAATTCGAGCGAGGTCGAATATTAGTTAATTCGGAGGCGAATGTTAATTCGAGCGAGGAGGCCGAATATTGATTCGGGCGAGGTCGAATATTTATTCGGGCGAGGCCTAATGTTGATTCGGGTGAGGCCGAATGTTGATTCGGGTGAGGCCGAATGTTGATTCGCGTAATTGATGCAGCGTCGCTTATCCTTAAGGATAAAATAAGATCTATAGGAATGCAAAAATTATGTAGCAGCTCAAAATATTTTGATGCCTGCACTTCTAGCATAGTAGGTGGTTCTTAATCCAGAAATGATTCATGTTTGTCAATACGTTAAATTATCATAAATAATAATGTCGAAAGTGATCATTCATTCCTTTTGTAGCAAAATTCCATTTCCATGATTGACGGCAAAAAGTGAAGAGGGGAACGAAAAAGGAAATATTGCAATGGTTGATAAATAACGTAGAAGTAAATTTTTGCTCACTGTTGCAGTGTAGACTTATGACTTGCGGGGTGAGATTCATGCACTTATGCTTTGCTCACACATATCAGAGGGATTCATGTGTTTTCCAGGATGGCAATCCAGTCCCAGTCTATGTGGTCTCTTGGCAATTTTGGATTTGCTTTGACGACGATCGTTCCCTGTTCGCGTATTTAGGAGAATACTCTTGCTTCTATTCCACTTAGAAAAACAGTCAGTTAAGGCCGTCCGCTTTGATATTCTGTGCTTGAAGGATTTGGTTGAGCTGGCATTCGCCGAACTCGGGTAACAGCTAGCAGACCTCGGCGTGGTATTTTTGCAGTATTTGTTCCTTGATTGGAAAGTCCCTTTGACTCGATTGACAACGGGCCGAGAGTCGTTTCGCCTCTCGTTTTGAGTTTTCTCAGTGGAAATTCATAGCATCATTCATAATTAGTAACAAAAACTTAATAATTGTACTGGTTGTAAGAAAAAAAGGAGCTAAAGTAGCTACAGTTTATCAACAGAGTATTTAACGTTTTAAAAGGCTAGAACTGCATCTTTTATATTCCTTCTTCATAGGAAAGAGGCTGTGAAATATTCGACATTACACTGTCATTAGTGTTGTAGGGTAGCAAAGAAGCCAATCAACAAATGTTTTTCTATGGTTAGTTATCTTCCACTTCATGATAGACTGCCGTACTAGGAGATATCCACCATGAACAGAACGTGGAACTAGAATTGAATTTTAGATCTAGAGGAAACTAAAATTTTAACTAGAAAATTCCCACAGACGGCGCCAAATTGTTTGACAAAAAAGTATGAGACCTTTTGTTAAACTAATTAAATAAGAAGATAGAGGATAAATCCTAGTTAAGGAGAATTAACTCTAGATCTGAGATTGATAACATGAATAGAAAAATATAGTTGAGTATAAATGTTGGCAGTAGTTATGGCCGGATGTAATAGTATGAAAAAGACCTTGCATTAAATAACATTAAATGGTGATAAAAAGTAAATAAAGGAGAAGATTCAGCCTATCTTGAGTGAGGCAGATCTTCTTTCATTTGATAAAGATGAATGATAGACTAATACAAGAATCTTAGGACCCTTTTCGGATCTGATAGGGAGTGTGAGATAACAGCTCCTCTCATCTCCTTAGAGAGATGTATTTTTTATTTAGATCTAAAGATCTCCCGTCTCCTTTTCAGAGAAGTCCGTCCTCCCCTTTATAAGGGTTATCCCCAGAAAAGTACAATTAGAGGACTTATCGATCTGCTCGACCTCGGCCTTATTGATCACTGCTCGACTTCAGCCTTATTGATCACTGCTCAACCTCAGCCAGACAACTCAATTCGATTCGCAGGTTACTCATGATAGTTATCTCCGCATGCCGAATTTTTATGACCAGATTTTGACTCATACAGGGTACATATAAATTTTTTACTACTATCTTTTATTGTCTCCTTTTTTCTGTCACCTATAACAGAATGGAAAATGAAAATTTCCAAATGCAAAGAATACGAGGACGGAGAAACCAATAAGTAATCGCACATGAAATGCAAGAGTAGGATTTCAAAACATTTTACCAACCTTTTCATTAGAAAACCTTAAAGACAAGCAAACTAAAAAATCGGTATTCCAAGAAAGTCAAAGTCAATAATTTTAGGATATTACAAACTTTAGTTGAAAATATCTTAAAATGAATCTTCCAAATCTCTGCCTGTTCCTCCACTATCCTCCAAATTCCAATTCTTACCAAGAAAAATAATAGTAATAAACTATAGAACTACGAACTACCTCATTGACCAAAAAAAGTAAAGAAGAAAAGTAGGAAGAATCTATTTACATTTAAATCCAAACCCCTTTCACCTGCCCACAACCTCCAACTCATCTCCTTCCAAAAAATGGCAGCCACTTTCCAGCGCATTTTCACGGCAGCCCTGCTGCTGCTGCTAATGTGCGCCGCCACCCCAGCACTTTCTGCTCGCCGCTGCGCCGATTGTGGCTCTTCTCCTGTCCCTTACCCACTCAGTACAGGCCCCGATTGTGGTGACCAATCTTACAAGATACGTTGCACTTCTACCCAACTCTTGTTTGATACTCTCAACAATTCTTATCCAATCACTTCCATTTCTCCTGAGACTCAAAGACTCACCATTCAACCCTCACCGTTCTTGCCCAACACCTGCATCACACAGGATATTTCTACTACTGGGGTTCAGCTGAATTCCTCTCTCCCTTTTAACATTACCAGCAGCAACACCATCGTTTACCTTAACTGTTCCGAAACTTTGCTGAAGTCACCGCTGGATTGCTCGTCGGCGAGTTTGTGTCACGCTTACGTGAATGGGAGTGGTTCGGGTAATGGTGGAGCGGTTGGCGCGTGTCGGAGCACGCCGATTTGCTGTACGTTCAGGGCGGGTGGATCGTCCACGTCGTACATGATTCGGGTCAGGGAATCGGGTTGTCGGGCGTACCGGAGTTTCGTCAACCTGGATTCATCGTTGCCCGTGAGTAGATGGCCGCAGCCTGGGTTGGAATTGCAGTGGGTTTCGCCGCCGGAGCCAGTTTGTACGACCCAGTCCGACTGTGATTCTGACTCGACTTGTAGGCCCGACCCGAATTCAAATGGTGGTATACGCAGATGCTTCTGTCACTCCGGGTTTCATTGGGACCCAATTGCCGCGTTATGTGCCCAGGGTAATTAGTGCTTATTATCAGTAAATTAATTATCTGAATTTGGGGTTCCATTTAGGTGTCACTGATTTTGACTATTTCTGAATTCTATGATAAGCAGATGTGACATGCGAAGATTCTGATGGTTGTGGTAACGACCACACTGCACTTATAGCAGGTATCGTATAATTGGGCTAACGATCTTTAATTAACCTTTTTCTGATTCTTAGTTACATGTAAATTTGATCATATTACTCTATTTTTGAGAAATAGCTTATCATAACTGAAAGTTTATTCAATCATCTACATATTGATATTAGACATTAGTGAGAAAGTGTATGTGGGAATGAGATTCATCTATTAATTTGGTGTAAGCTTTTGAGTTTTAATGTATATACGTTGACAGTGTAAAGAGTTTGTACACTATCAAGTCTCTTTTACTTGTTGTAGCAACTAGAAAGTAATAAGCGTTATTTTCAAAATTATAAATCCTACCTGTGATGGAAGTTACCCTTAGATATCTTAGGTAACGTGATAATGTAAAAATAAGTTAAGCTCTGAAGTTTTTACCATTGACACGGTTCATGTCATTTTTTTTCTAACTTGGTTGATCAATATTGTTTTTGGTGTTAAATATTTGCTAAAAATACTAGTATCCCCACCTTTAATGTTTATTGGATTTGCAGGTTTGACATCAGGTCTGGGTGTGGCAGTGATTACTGCTGTAATTGCAGTTTTCGTGTACAAACGTCACAAGAGAATTAAGGATGCCCAAGATCGGCTAGCTCGCGAACGGGAAGATATTCTTAGCTCGGGGGGTGTAAAAAACGCCAAGCTATTTACAGGCAAAGAAATCAGGAAAGCAACAAACAATTTCTCCAGGGATCGCCTTCTTGGTGCAGGGGGTTATGGTGAAGTTTACAAAGGTGTACTTGATGATGGTACAGATGTTGCAGTAAAGTGTGCCAAGCTAGGGAATACTAAAGGCACTGATCAAGTTCTCAATGAGGTTAGAATACTTTGTCAGGTTAACCACAAGTGCCTCTTGCGCATTTTAGGCTGTTGTGTTGAGCTTGAACAGCCATTGCTGGTTTACGAGTATGTTCCCAATGGAACTCTCAGTGATCATTTGCAAGGTCCAGATCGTAAAGTTCTTACATGGGATTGCAGGCTCAGCGTCGCCCACGCAACTGCAGAGGGACTAGCTTACCTGCACTTCTCTGCAGTTCCTCCCATTTACCATCGCGATGTCAAGTCTAGCAACATTTTGCTCGACGAAAGGTTGAATGCTAAGGTCTCAGACTTTGGCCTTTCGCGGTTGGCGCATGCAGACCTGAGTCACGTGTCCACCTGTGCTCAGGGTACCCTTGGTTATCTCGATCCTGAGTATTACAGGAACTATCAATTGACAGACAAGAGCGATGTGTACAGTTTCGGGGTTGTGTTGTTGGAACTCCTGACATCCCAAAAAGCAATAGACTTTGATCGAGCGCAGGATGATGTGAACTTGGCTGTATACGTGCAAAGGTTGGTAGAGGAAGAGAGAATAATGGATGCTGTTGATCCTGCGTTGAAGGAGGGAGCGAGCAGCTTGCAATTGGAGACAATGAAGGCACTTGGTTTTCTGGCTGTGAGTTGCTTAGAGGAAAGAAGACAAAACAGGCCTTCCATGAAAGAAGTAGCAGAGGAGATTGAGTACATAATCAGTATTGCTACTGCAAAAGCGTGAACAAAATCAGTGTTTACTAGTAGAAAGTGAGTTCTTGTGTGTATTTTAGGTTGGGAATTAAAAGCCGGAAAAAGAACAAGAAATAAAAACCTTGTGTTTACCATATTTGTTCTGAATATTTGTTGTTGTAAATACAACTGGAGAATGAGTAGTTTATACATATCAGAATTGTCTTTAAACTTCTGTGTTTTCCAAAATTTTGTAAAGCTTCCCAATTTCGCCGTTAGGTGAACACAATAAGTTGGTACTTCCCTTTTTGGAGAAATCACGTTTAGTAATTTGATATTTGAGGAGTATGACAATTTGTCACAATGCCAACATGGGCGTATACTAAGATGAGATTTTCAAACATTTTTAGTAGAAGTTTAAGTTAAACATGTAAAAAAAAGTAAATCAGACATAACATTGACTAGTGGTAACTGGTAAGTGCTATACCTTTAGAAATTATCAACAATTAGATAGGGACTTAGCATATGTTTAGGTGGTGCATTTAGGATATGTGCAGGTCTATAAGGAGGAAATACAGACAGAAGTAAGAGAACTCGAAGCTCCATTACTGCTAGAAAAAAAAGATCTTTGAGTCGTGTTTAATGCCCAACTTATATAACCTAATAGTAGTAATCCCATTCCTGAAAAATGATAAGGACTTAAATTCCAAACGCATTCAATATACCAAAAAATACCGATATTGATTAGGGAAACTACCAGCTACGTCCATTCATTAGTAGTTTATTACAAAAATTGGCCAATTCTTAAAATATTACTAATATTAGCCAAATAGTACTAATATTAGCCAATTAGCTATTTGTAGCAAAAAAAGTCAAATCTTTGCTTTCTTTTGAGTGAGTGTTATTAGAATAGATTGGGTACATCTTAAGAAGCTTGAATCTCAGTTTTGGGATGATTTGGTGAAGTTTTGAGGTGGTTTGAAGTGAAAATTCGAAGTAAAAACTGAACATGAAAAAAAAAATGTGTATCACACCGTGTATCATTTGTGTATCACATATGTATCGTATTTGCATCAATTATGTATCACATGTATATCTATGTATATCTGTGTGCGAGATACATGCGTGATTAGAGGTGTCTAACGGGTGGGTCGGGCCCGGCCGGGCTGGGTAGGTATTTTTTTGAACCGGACGGGTAGGGGTACCGGGCCGGTTCCGGTTTATTCTTAACGGATTTAACGGGTTCGGATTAATCCGGGTAAAATACTAAACCGTATGGGTTAGGGATTTAATGGGCCGGGCCGGTTTACATTATATATATATTTTTTTAATTTTTGTACAACTATTATAATTTATATTAATATATAATATATAGTAAAATATATAAAGAAAATAATGAATATGGAAAAAATTGCACTTATAAATTGCAAGTGCAACATGTATTTCCAATTTCAAAATTCATTTGTAAGTTACAACTTACAAGTTACAAATTAAAAGGTTTACATTTGGNTCCGATCTAATCCAATCTCTGAAACATACTAAAACTTCCAAAGCATTGCTTCCCAATGAGTGACAGATGTCTCCTAGTTGTTGTCTTGCTTGACTAAATGCACTATCTGATGCAACAATTGATTTTGGTACATTCAACACGTCCCGAGCCATAGCGGAAAGAACAAGAAATTGCTTTTCATTCTCACGCCACCATCCCAACGCTGAAAATTCCTTTGTGCGAATCTCCTTTTGCTTCTGCAAGTAAAATTAAAGCTCATCAATGTTCCTGCTACTGGTTTGAGTCGTAGCAAATGTAGAAAAAATATTAAAACTATCAACTATTTCATCATCATACAAAGTAGTAGAACTTGAAGAAGTTGTACACTACTAGTGGGATTAACATTGGCGACATTATGAGCAACATCATCAACTATACTTGCATAATAATTATATAATTGTTGTAAATTATCATTTAGATTTTTCATACAAGTACGAATTGCTGGGGTTTCAGTTGATCCAATCTCCATGTAAGTATATAAAGCATTGGTTAATTGGTGACAATCATCCATCTTAATAGAAGGATTTAAAACAATNTCCATGTAAGTATATAAAGCATTGATTAATTGGTGACAATCAGCCATCTTAATAGAAGGATTTAAAACAGCGCCAATTAAGTAAATCCGAGGAATTGGAAAGAAATATTTTTTGAATTTGTCTTGCATTTCTTCAACAGTGGCCGTATATTTTTCTTTCTTCTTAAATACAAAGAGTAGAAGGGTAGTATGCTCCAGAAAACTCAACAGTAGCTATATAAAATTTATGTAAAAATTGAACAACATCATTAATGACCTCCCAAGTAGCAGGTGTTAACATACCGTTTCTATCAGTACAATGCGCATTAGCAACTTCAGTTATTGGAAATCTATATTTGTAGCAACATTTTAAAAATATGTAAGTATAATTCCACCTAGTAACAATTTCGTCTGGCATGAATCTTGGTTTAAGGTTATACTCGGTACACATATTCTTAAATTCCCTAATTCTAGATTGTCTGTTATTTCCTTGAATAACACCAAATGCTCTTCTAACATGAATAATCTCAGTTGAAAATAAATCAAGGTCACTTTTATCAATTAAATTATAAATATGACATGCACACCTAACATGGAAAATTTCTTCAAGTGGTGGTTGCAAATGCATTTTTATTAATGAAATTGCGGCAGTATTGTTAGAAGCATTATCAAAGACATACATAATACTTTTCTGTTAAGATTATAAAATTCAACAACTTCACAAATAGTACTACTTATAAACACAACAGTATGACTTTGATCTTCATCATATTTAAAAATGATAATACATTTTTGCATACAAAATAAATCATCTATCCAATGACATGTAATTGTCAAATAATCATTTCCAACAGCATGTCCAATATCATAAGTTAGAGAAACTCTACAGGGAAGGTGCTCAACCAAATAACGTATGTATGTTTGATATTGTCCATGCAATCTAAAGATATTAGCTCTACAAGTACTTCTAGGGATACCTTTAAAAAAAGGATTATAAATCCTTTGAATATACATAATAAGATATGATGAAGAAGCAAAAGAAAAAAGGTAGACAACCCAAAGCAATCATTTTTGCTAACACCTCACGATCCTTCATTTTATCATATTTCATAAGTCCTCCAGTAGTAGGGTTAAGAGTTGTTTGATTTTCATCACCATCAGAGCCCCATTCTATGGGATGATAAACTCTCATATGTCTACTTAGAGTCCCAGTCCCCCCTAAATTCCTCCAGTCAGATGTTTAAAATCAAGTTTACAAAGTTTGCATCTAACTCTGTCAGTACCTTCAATTATTTCAAAAAAAATTCCAAACTTTACTTCTTTTTCTGTGATTAGTAGTCGGAGCCACATGTGGTTTACTACTAGTACCACGACCACCACCCCTTGTAGCAACTCCAACACTACCAGCTCCAGCACTAGTAGGTGTAATTGGTATCTTATCTTCCATTTCTAATTCATTATCTTCTATTCTGAAATCTTCTTGTAATTTTTCATAATCTATATTATCATTAGGCGATGTTTCAGAAACATGTGTAAATGGGGTATTACGATTACTATTAGATGCTGAAGGACTACCTCTTTTTCTATTTCCCCTACTAGCAATTTTTCTACATGCTCTTTTGGCAGCATTAAACATATTGTAAAAATTTAAGTACAAGCAAAAAATTAAATATGCAAATAAAATAGTAAATAAGAGAAAGAGTTGGAGGGAGTGCACCGAATTCGGCAATAGATTGAGCACTTGATGATTACACAATTCCAATGTTACCACGAAGAAACGTCAATTGTTCCAATTTTGAAGTTCAATTGTTCAAACTTCAAAATCCGAATGATAAAATAACTTTTATGATAAATTAAATTAAAAAAAAAAGAGCCAAATAAATTTAGAAGATGGATTGAAGATTGGAGAATGAGAGAATGAGAAAAATTGAGATTGAGAAATGAGAGATGAGTGAAGAAATAAAGAAGAGGGAGAGGGGGGTGTATTTATAGTTTTAGAAAATGTTAATTTTGTAAATTGAAAGTGTTAATTTTTAAAGAAAAAAGGCCCAAAAAGGGCCATTAGTGCAATTCTGCCGTTGGGCAACGGATCCCTGCCAAGGTGACCGTTGCCAACGGATAAGTGGGGTTCACACATTTAAATAATAATAATAAAAAATTATTACCGATGTACCGGTCCGGTCCGGGCCGGTTAATTTGGTAAAGTGTACTGTTCACTTTGACCAGGTTTGACCAGTCTGGTTAATCGGTACCAAAAACTAAACGGACCAAACCCCTCTACCCAGCCCCACCCAACCCCTACATACCGGGCCGGTCCGGTTCCGGGTCAAACCGACTCGTTAGACACCTTTATGCGTGATACATGTTTGATACATGTGTCGCAGAAGAATTTTTTGAACTCGATTTAATTATGAATTTTGATACAAAACCAGTCCAAATCACGTACAATTTTCCTCAAATTTTGTATATTGACTTATCTATATGTTTTCAATGAATTTCAATTATACCCATTGAAAAAGTTCCTTTTTTTCTTTTTGAAATATTATATTTTTTTTTTTGTATTTCATCACCTTATTTGCTATCTCATCCATGAAATTTTCTTTCGGTCTTGCATTTAATGTTACTAATCACACTTAAAAATATGGAAGGAGATTTTTGCATTTGATACTTTGAGAGAAAGAACCTTATTTATTTGATTTTTCAATTTTTATATGTGTTTGGCTAGTTTTGGTAAGTCTACAACTAATGGCTAGAGGTTGGTAAGTTGAGACTTATTTAGGACATTTATATAAGTTTCTTTATTAATTATGTGCTATGTATCTAATTCTCCTATATCCAAACCCATTTATGAGATTACACTGAATTTGTTGTTGTTATATCTATCTCTCCTGTATCCCACTAAGGTATCTGAATCCAGACCTAGTTCGTCCACTTATTTTAAGCCAATTACATAAAGACAAGCTCTAAATAGTTGGGGAAAATGCCACAAATCTACAATTCTCTCCCAACCCAGTTAGCCAAGAAACTTCTTTTGCCACAGTAGCCCAAAAGAAAATAAATCGGTAGCCTAAAGATTCCAAAAATGCATTTCAATCACACTAAGACACCATCATGTCTTTGTTTACCCTTAAAAAATAATAACAATTAAATTTATACAACGATTTAAAATATATGAATTAATTCAATACAAGTGATCAATGACGTTAGATATGCGAACTAAATATAAAATAAATAACCAAACCAGTTGTGATGTTAATGATTGTTCTACCCTCGATTCGGAGCCAAATATATATGAAGAAGAACTATGAGCAACAATAAGGATGTTGAATAACTTATAAACAGAGAAAACAAGTTTATATTGCCTTGATATGCATGTTACAATATTTTTCTGGATTAAAAATCACTCACTTTATACAGTAAGAGAGTTTCATCCCTAGTACAATTCTAAGAAAGGTAAAAATCTTCTTTTTTGTTAAGCACTTATCTGCTGCCGATATCCGCGCCATGATATCCGGTTGGGCACGGATATCACAGCCCTTCGTTAGTCATGTGCAACCATTTGGTAACGTTTTCCAAGGTCTTGGAGCTCGTACCGGATTCGGGGGAGGGGCGAGGTCTCGATGGCACAAGTGGTAAGCGCTTTGTTGGGGCCTCAGTACGAGAGGTTCATAGCTTCGATTCCGATTCCATGTAGTTATGTCCATGCTTCATTTGCCCCACCGGAAAATCAGGGTGCTCATGAGCCCCGATTTTACCCGTATATAGATAGTCCCCTCATTTCTGAGAGAGTAGGTTTGTCGAACTGATGAGAAACGATAGATGTTCCCTGGTTCCTTCTTTCGTACGTTACAACCGAGACGACGAAGAAGTCAAAACGTCTCATCAGTCGTGTCGTTCTGATGTTGGGCACGTGTCAACCATCGGCTGGTTGCCTCCGAATGTGAAGCGTCGCGCACTTCCCCTATCAAAGATTCTACCCTCTGCTCTTTTTTCACTTTCCGGTCAAGCTTCCACCTTCAAATTTTCTAGCTATCACCAACTTCTTTCAAACCTTCACATCTGTATACGGCTAAAATCGGAGAGCCTAGTTTTACGGTTATTGTAACGCTCAGAAGGATCGAGTTTTGGCATCGAGGGGGCATATCGAAGGTCCTCGCCCTCGAGGCAGTGAAAATCGAATATCCACGTGGAAAGAAAGGAAGTTCATAAAGGGCACGTGGTTAAAGTTGACAAAATACACAAATTAGTACAAGCCCGTACCGTGGCATTAAATGGATGTACCATCCATCTCTCTTTGCATTAATTACACATGTATTATGTTGGGATTCCCCCTAATATATAAAGGGGACCCTTGTCACTTTGTAACACGCATGATACTCAATACACAAGACTAAGAACATTCTCTGCCCTCTAACTCAAACATTCTTTACAATTGTCTCATTGATTTATTATCTTCCATTTATTGTGTTTATTAATTGTTCTTAATTCATTGTTCATTATTGATCATAAAGAGGCCTTCGACACTGTTGAATCACTTTCAAACACCCATTATCGAGCCCTTTAGCTCGACCTCGAGGCACATTCAGATCGACCTCGAGACCCTGTCTCTTCGCTGTTCGGTTTGCATTGTTATCCTTCTCTTTTATTTCGTTTTCTCACCTCTCACTTAGCATCTATTTCCTAAACAACTAGTATTAAAATAGATCACGTATTTTTAGAACCACAAATCAAATATAATTGTAATTACCATTTTCAAGGTAAACAGTTTGGCGCCCACCGTGGGGATAAAAATAATAGTGATTGTTTTAGTGCAGGTTTTCTAAAAACATAAGTTATTCTTTACGCTTTTTCTTGTCCAAGAATCTTCAATTTCAGGTCAGAAGATGTCTAACTCAGTGAATGAACATGAAAACAATGGCCCTGAGTATCATGGAAAGAATGACGCAGCTACTTCAGGTACCGGTGTACCACCACAAAACCCTAAAAGGGCACCATCCCCATCGATGAAGGCTCGCGCAATGCCTAACATGTCGATGTAAGCTCTCATACAGATGGAAGCGTGCGCGAGGGAGACCAGCGTGAAGCACAGAGAGCCCCTGCTCAAAGGGAAAGAGAAATTAGCCTTCACGTCATTTTTGAGATGTTGCAATCACAATAAGTGGCTATCGCTCAGTTGCAAAGTCATAAAAAAACTCCAAGCACAGTGCCACCGAAAACGGCTCCTCGAGGTGAACAGGCCTCGGAGAGGTCGAGCAACAACGTGTCAGCAGCCGACCCCGCTATTATGAAGATGCTCGAGGACCTCACAAAGAGGATTGAATCAGGAGAAAAGAAGATAGAAGCCAACAAATAAAATGTGGAGACCTATAACTCGAGGGTCGATTAGATCTCGGGCGCACCGCCGATTCTTATGGGTGTAGATTCAAAGAATTTCGTGCAAAAGCCATTCCCATCGAGTGTGGCTCCGAAGCCCATCCTGAAGAAATTCAGAATGCCCGATCTCCCAAAATACAATGGGACCTGGGACCCCAATGAGCACATTACTGCCTACACTTGTGCTGTGAAAGGGAACGACCTAAGAGATGACGAGATTCTGTTGAAAAAATTCGGAGAAACACTATCCAAAGGGCCGTGATGTGGTATCATAACCTATAGCCGAACTCGATAGATTCATTTGCCATGATGGCGGACTCCTTTGTAAAGGCTCATGCTAGTGCCATCAAGGTCGCTACAAGGAAATCTGATGTCTTCAAAATCAAACAAAGAGAGAACGAGATGTTGAGGGAGTTCGTATCCCGCTCCAACTGGAACGAATGGAATTACCACGGGTCTCCGACGATTGGGCGGTGCAAGCCTTCACTCAGGGCTTGAACGAGCAAAGCTTCAAAGCAGTAGAAGCAAAACTTAATTGAGTACCCCACCGTGGTTTGGGCGGATGTACACATCATGTATCAATCGAATATCAGGGTCGAAGACAACCAATTGGAAGCCCCCTCGGGCTCGGAGCTCTCGAAAGAGAGCTTTCGACCTTTCTTTCTTCCTTTGGAAATAGGGAAGTTAGAAGTGTGTCCTAGCAGAGTCTTAGTAAAGGAATCAAGGCTTCCACAGAGAGAGCCAAGGCTACACAAAGAAAGGTATCAACCATACATAGAGAATCAGAGAAATATCCCAAGGCGCAACATACCTTGAAATGATCAAAGGATGGACTGAGGCCAAAATCCTCGGGGACTCGTAAACCAAATCAAGGTTTGACAGGAATACAAGACCGCTTGAAGCACTCCGGCTATCTGAGTACAATTTCAACATTGATGTTTCAGATATAGTATCGGTCATAGGTAAAATCAAAGACACCAGGTGGTCAAAACCCGTACTATCAGATCCTTCTCAAAGGAACCCCAACCTAATATGCGAATTTCACGGTACGCACGACCATAGGACCGAGGACTGAAGATAGCTCCGAGAAGAGGTGGCCCGACTGATTAACAAAGGGCACCTTCGAGATTTCCTCAGTGACCAAGCCAAAAACCAATTTCGGAAAGAGAGGCAAACAGGAAAAATGAAATAGGAGAACCACAACACGTCATCCACATGATTATTGGAGGAGTCGACGTCCCCCAGGGACCCATTTTCAAATGAACAAAATATCTATCACCAGGGAAAAGCGAACTCGGAGCTACATGCCCGAAGATACTCTTTCATTCAGCGAAGTGGGTATCGAGACCTTGTCTCAACCTCACAATGACGCACTGGTAATTTCTTTTCTTTTGAATAAATTTCAAATTAAACGTGTGCTCGTGGATCCAGGTAGCTCGGCCAACATAATTCGGTCGAGGGTGGTAGAGCAACTCGATTTGCTCGACCAGATCGTGCCCGCCTCCCGTGTCCTCAACGGATTCAACATGGTGAGTGAAACAACGAAAGGGGAAATCACCCTCCCAGCCAGCGTGGCCGGTACAACTCAAAACACCAAGTTTCATGTCATCGAAGGCGACATGAGATACAACGCATTGCTCGGAAGGCCATGGATCACAGTATGAGGGTGGTACCGTCAACCCTTCATCAAATGATGAAGTTCCCCACGAAGGATGGAATAAAAATGGTATACGGGGAATAACATGCGGCAAAAGAAATGTTTGTTGTGCACGACGTGGCGCCGACGCCGACGCCGATGCCGACACATCGAAAGAGCCAAAGAACAAGCAAGTAGCCGAGTAAGCAATCACAAGCTGCATCCTCGATGAACGATTAAAGGACCGTTCCGCGTCCTTGGAACGAGTAACTAAAGCATATCGAGGCTTGAACGCCACCACAGTTAAGGTATCCCTCTCCCTTTTTCCTTCACGTTTTACACTAACCTATGTGCAAATGTTCGATTGAGAAGAATCGGAGCACCCTCCAGCTCGAAGGCCTTAGGTTTTAAAGCATGCGTTGCACTCTTTTTACCCTCACGATGGATTTTATCCCAAATTGGTTTTACCGACAAGTTTTTTAACGAGGCAACACCCATATGCTACCTGAGGAGAACTCACCAAGTATCCAAGTCTTCTCTCCGATCAACCTCAAATACTGGGGGGCATCCCCCCGATAGATCACTAAAATATGCCAAAGAGGATCTCGACAAGAGAATGATGTGCTGGACCAAACGGTCGAATGAACCGTGTCCATGTAGAACAATCGAACCCTCGATGGTAAAAACATGTATACTTGTACCAAGTAATCGGAGAATAATCTTTTATCGTCAAAACACTTCGCGCGTCAGAAAAAGTTTACTATTTTTACAATAAGCAGCCCTAGGGCCCAAAATTCACCGACCACGAGGACAGTTCCCATCGAGTCACCAAAAACTCGAAGCCATAAGACCTCAGGGCCAGCAACTTCAAGCACATAAGCCCTCCATGAGGCAATACCAACTCCGACTCCGGAACTGCTCTCGACTGTCGGCTCATCAAGCTGTCTAACTCGAAGCCGTAAGACCTCAGGGCCGGCAACTTCGAACTCATAATCCCTCCACGAGGAAACATTAACAACATAATCCCTCCATGAGGCAATATCAACTCTGTCTCAGGCACTATCCTCGACGGTCGATTCATAGCCATAAGACCTCAGGGCTGGCAACTTAAAACTCATAAGCCCTCCATGAGGCAACATCAAAGCTATACTGACTCATAAGACCTTAAAAAGGCATAATCCCGATATCAAAGTCAAGGATATATATCGAACTTGTAAGACCCCTAAAAAGGCATACCCTCGATATAGACGCTGAGGCTATCTCACTCGGGGACTAAAAGGCTATGGACAAATACAATGACCACCGTCATAAGGCTCTAGCCGAACTAATGCAATTCGGAGACGTCGGACTATCGCCATAAAATCACAGGCCTCCAATTACTTCGAAAGAACTTCGAAAAGAACTTCGAAAAGGGTCGTACCGACCTAAAGTGTAAGAGCTCAAGTCGCCAGCTACACTAAAGGTCGTACCGACCTAATGTGTAAGAGCCTGAGTCTCCAGCTACACTGAAGGTCGTACCGACCTAACGCGTAAGAGCCCAAGTCTCTAGCTACAGGTAGTACCGACCCAAAATGCCTCAGGACCGATTTAAAAACCTAAGGGCCAATGAGCTCGAGTCGAATTTGACTCGGAGACTGAGCCCGAAACGGTTAACTAAAGCGCCTAAGGGACAAATGCGTAAGATCCCAAGTCGCCAGCTACAGGTCGTACCGACCCAAAACGCCTTAGGGCCGATTTATAGACCTAAGGGCCGATGAGCTCGAGTCGAATCCGACTCGGAGACTGAGCCCAAAATGGTTAGCTAAAGCGCCTAAGGGCCAAACGCGTAAGAGCCTGAGTCGCCAGCTACACTGAAGGTCGTACCGACTCAAAAGCGTAAGAGCCCACGGGCCAGCCTAAAAAGCCTCAGGGCCAATTTATAACCCCAAGGGTTTTATCTCGAAGTCCAATTCATCGGGCTAATTATCGACAAGCAAATCAGAATAAACAAAGAATCTTTAATATATGTATGTGCATTACAAATATGCATTTACAACACTCCCACAAGAGCTTTTACAAAGAACAAAGAAGGAAACCCTAATCTACTCTAGGGATCAGCTCCCTCAGAAGCCTTCAAATACCAGCATCAACACTAGAAGAAAGGAAAACTTGGCGTCGATCTCATCCGCCTTGGCCTGCTTTATCTCTTCCGAGACATTAAAGCCCCTAGCATGAATCTCTTCGAGCATCTCCCTCTAAGACGTACATCGGGCATACTCATTTCCCCTCCTCTCTCTGTCAAAATCTCTCTTCAGCTCAGCCCGAGCATCGACAACATCTTTCAAATAAATGGCCACCTTCTTATCGGCCTTTGCCCCAACTTCTTAAGCTTCAGCCCAGGTGTCTACGACCTCGTCCTTCAGATTTAAAAGATCAGTCTCGAGCTTGGCAATCCTTCTCGTCTGCATTGAGCTATCTTCTTTGGGCTACAACATGTACGGCTAAAATCACAGAGCTCGATTTTACGGTTATTACGACGTTCAGAAGGCTCGAGTTTTGGCATCGAGGGGGAATATCGAAGGTCCTCGACCTCGAGGAAGTGCAAATCGAATATGAATGTGGAAAGGTTGGAAATTCCCAAAGGCCACGTGGTTAAAGGTGACAAAATACACAAAATAGTATAAGCCCGTACCATGGCATTAAATGGCTGTACCAGCCATCTCTCTTTGCATTAATTACATATGTAATATGTTGGGAATCCCCCCTCATATATAAAGGGGACCCTTGTCACTTTGTAACACACATGATACTCAATACACAAGACTAATAACATTCTCTGCCCTCTAACTCAAACATTCTTTAAGTTGTCTCATTGATTTATTATATTCCATTTATTGTGTTCATTAATTGTTCTTCATTCATTGTTCATTATTGATCATAAAGAGGCCATCTTAGAGGCCTTCGACACTGTTGAATCACTTTTGACCGCCCATTATCGAGCCCTTGAGCTCGACTTCGAGGCACATTCAGAACGACCTCGAGATCCTGTCTCTCCCTGCTCAGTTTGCATAATTTTGTTATCCTTCGCTTTTATTTTGTTTTCTCACCTCTCACTTAGCATCTATTGTCTAAACAACTAGTATTAAAATAGATCACGTATTTTTAGAACCACAAATTTAAATATAGTTGTAATTACCATTTTTAAGGTAAACAATATCTTCATCCTTGATCTTCAAATTCTCATAATTGTTCTTAGGTTCTTACCCAGATTTTCTTCAAATATTCGTACTCTGCTCTTCAGCCTTCAAACTCGTTCATTCAAATCTTCATATTTATGAAAAAAATTTCAAACTGTACCAGATAGCAATGGTTAAAACGTCCAAACCAGTTCCTCAATAGGTTGCTTCTTCATCTTCCCACCCGGACAAAAATATCGAGGTAGCTACTTCCGAGGCGAATTCTCCCGAGGTGGCTGCCTCGAGGCACCTGCCCCGAAATCTGCCCCTGAGCCTCCCATGAAAATCTTTATACCCGGAGGTTTTTCAGTCGAGGATAACTTCAAAGTAGAGAAGCGCTCATCCAAACAGAACCAGGGTGAAAGAGAATCGAGGTATATATGCTATGTTACCGAAGATGTCCTTCCCGTGGTTCGAGAGGACTATAAATAGGAAGGCAAGGACGTAGTATTCCCCATGCCTGAGGATGATATTACTTCCCACGTGGATGGGTACTTAAGTTTTTACACTTACCCCTTCACTCTAGGTCTGGTAGATTGATAAGTAGGGATTTTGACCGTTTATTTTCTCTCTTTTACTTGTATTTTAGCTCAAAAATGCTTAAAGGTATCCCGAGAACTAATGAAATGAGCTTTCTTGCAGAAATATTGGGAAACGAGCCAAAGAAGTGAAAATCAACTCAAAAATAAGTCAAAATTGGACAAGGACCAAAACAAGGCAAAATTGCTTACAGTGCGGACCACACAATACTGTGTGCAGCCGCAAACAATGAAGGATCCCTGTCAAAGTAACTTCAGAGTATGCAGACGGCATAATTTTGGTGCAGCCGCAGAGAGATTCAGAGAGTTGGAATTTTGGGCAATTGAAGGTATGCAAACCACACCATTATTGTTTGGCCGCAAGAGCAAAAGTGTGGCCGCACTCACTAATATGAGGACCGCAGAGGAAGAGATTCAGAGAACCTTGAAGTGAAGCAGCGCGGACCGCACGATTATTGTGCGGCTGCAGAAGCCAATGTGCGGCTGCACTCACAAATGTGCGATCCGCAGAAGCAGGTCCAAGTCCCAGCCCAAGTCAAGTGTGCGGCCGCACTCAGAAATGTGCGGTCCACACAACTAGATGAAATGCGATCGCATCCCATTTTTATGCGACCGTAGAAGGCTCGATTGACCAGTTAAGCTCAGAGTGCATACCGCACTCAGAATTATGCGGCCGTACAACCTCCGCGTGGGTATTTTTGTCAGATATTTTCAGCTTAGTATAAATAGGATTTTTTGTCATTTTTTGGTTAAGTTTTGTTTTGGGGAGAGCACCTGAGCCGTTTTCTTTACAGCTTTAAGTAATTTTGTACTAGATTTGTCTCCAAACATTAGATTTTCTTTCCATAATTAATTATTATGGATTCTATCTTTATTTCTTCTTTAAGTTCTGCATTTTCCATGAGTAGCTAAATTTCTAGCTAGGGTTGTGACGCAACCCTAGTGTGGGTATTTAATGGGTGTTTGAATTAGGGCCTTTTTGTGATTGAGTTAGTGATATTTAGCCTAGTTCTTGCTTGAATTCTAGAATTAATGGTTGAAAACATTGATTCATGCCTAACTGACTTAGTCTCTACTTGAGAAAGAGAGACTAGGTCTAGGAAAACTTGGCTAACAAGAAATTGGGGTGAACTCAAGAAATTGATAGCCCCAATTAAAGGGTTGAATCTAGAGATAGTGAGACCCAACTTGAGCATTTATTACTTGTTCTATGCGATACCCATTTGGATTTGAGAAAGCTAAATTGGGAAAAATCACTCAAACTACCGAGAGGTATAAAGTGAGTATTCGAGTGTGATTGCTATATTACAACCCCGACCAATCAATCTTTCCCTAGAGTTTACAACCCATTAGGTAACCACCTAGGTGGAAGTCACGACCCTAGATCCTTTTATCATTTGAAAAATAACTCAAAACAAAAAAATATCGTCTCTTAGTTTTATAATTGCAAGCAATAGAACAAAGTAGAAGTAGAACAACAATCAAGAATGTGGAAGAGTAATTTAGGACAAATCATACAATCAAACTAGATATACACCTAATCCCCATTCTAACTCCCTGTGGATTCGATCCCGACCTACGTTGGGTTTATTATTGCATTGACTTCCTCACTTCCTAATTGTGGTCTGAGTTTGGACGAGATCATGGACTCGGTGATTTTGGTCTTCTGTAAGAGGTACGGAGTGTGCCTCGGGCAAATCCACCCGTCTCTTTGGAGGATCGTGATCCTCCTCTGTTATTTTGTGAGCCACACTGAATCCTCTCGGTTCACCCGCAACCACCTGCTCCGACTATACAGTCACTGAATTTTCTGAAGGGGAGTAATCAAGCTCACTCGTCGGGCCAGCAAGTCCCCTTTTTCGAGTATTGATGAGGATCGAGACTGAGGTTGGCAGGGGCGCTTTGTTCGGGTGACGAGTGAAGATCTGATCCATCCCGAGTTTATTCTGTTCCCCGAGAAGTGGAACGCAACTCGTAAGTGAAGCCTTTCCTTAAGTGTCAATTTTTCTTATTTTCCTTTCTACTTATTTGTATTCGTGATCGTGCAGTTGTTGCCCGAGTTCCCGATGCGGTCCCTCGGCTTAAGGAGTGGATCGAGGGCATCAGCATATATCGTATTTTGAGAGCTCGTGGCGCAAGCTTTCAAAGGGCCGATGGGAGGCCCGTTATCATGGTAAGGTCTTCCCTAGAATGGTTACTATTATGATCGGAACTTTCATAATGCTGACCTTTTATATTTCCTTTTCAAGTTTGACTAAGACCATCGAACTTAGGCTGCTGAATGGGGATGAGGATGCATCCCTACTCATTGACTCATCCATTATGAGACAGTCTGGGGCTAACGCGGGGGAAAAGAAAGTCTTCGTGTTCCCCGTGTTCCGAGGTGAAGCCAAAGAAGAGTGTGGCTCATAAGCCCAAGAAGAGCACCAACTCCTGGGTGCCGGATTCTTACTCGCTTCTCCGAATTGGGGATGAGTCGGAAAAAGATGACATTTTTGTTGCCCACGGATTGACCCCTCCCAGGGAGCAGGCGGAAACCGAGGAGAGGAGCTAGGAGGTCTTGCCCTTACCAGTCCGTGAGTCCGAAGTCTAGATGGAGGCCACGATCCTTTAGAAACTGCTCCCGCCTAGAAGGAGGCTACCAGTGTGATTGACATCGTTGAAAGACCCCCCTACACCGATTCTATGCTCGACGAGGCCCAAGAGGGCAAAGAGAAATCAAGTGAAGGAGCACAAGGTGCAGATGACCCCCCTGTTCCTTCTTTGATGGTGTGGACATGTCCAATTTGGACAATTTTACCAGGCTGGGCGACTTGGAGGTCCCGAAGAAAGATGTACCTTTGGAAGCTGGCAGGCCGAGTTCGGGCCCAAAATTGGTTAATCAGTTTCGCACTCCGAGTATGGACCCCGGTCGCAAGAGATCGGTTATTCTTACTGTCCCGGAGGATGCTCAGGTTTTATCCGCTCCCGTGGGCGTAGCTAGCTACCTCCGATGCCTGGTGACGGAGAAGGACCAGGCAAAAATGAACGAGGTCCTTGTGTCGTGTCTTTCCAGTGAGGTGCAACAGGTGCTAAACCTAAGTCATCATTACGTCCTCTTGAATTTTACTTATGTTTTGATATCTCTCACGAATTTTGTTGTTTTGCAGGCCTTGGTACTTCACCATGAGAGCTTTCTCGGGTACCGTTCCGAGGTTAATAAGCTCGAGTTCGAGCTCAACAAGAAGGCTTGAAAGAAGGATACAAGATCCTAAACGAGCAACACGACAGGGCCATCAGGGACCTTCAAGCCGAGCTTCATAGGGCTCAGAAGGAAGCTTCGACCTCGGGGCGGGGACATGCTGACCTGGTCGAAAAGGTAAAGGTCTTTGAAGTTAGAAACGAGGAACTAGTCATGGTGGCCAACGACAAAACCCCGCAGGTCCAATAGAAACTCTGAATCGAGATGAACGAGATCCAAGCCATGGCCGATAGGTGAAAGAGGAAAATGGATCTGCTGGCTATGCAGAAGGAAACTTCCTAGGCAAAGATGGCATTGGTAGAGGTTCAACTTCGGGTGGTAAAGGAGAAAGTTGACAAGCGGTCCCAGTTGAATGATGATCTCTGAGCACAGTTGAGCTCGGCTGTTGCAGAGCAGGACACCCTCGGTAGAAAGTATGAGGTAATGAAGTCCAAGCTGGAGACAACCTCTGCCGATGCTGAAGAGATTATGGCCCAATACAAGGCCAATGTCGAAGCAACTGAGACCCTCATGAAGACCAATGTCGAATACATGATGCAGTTGTCTCGAAGAGAAACCCTCGAAGAGATTCACGCTCGAGGTTTCGACCTGTCGGCCGAGATCGAGGAAGCAATAAAGCTTGAGGCTGAGGCAAAGAAACTTCACGAGCCTGAAGGTGCCGAAGGCTCCGAGGGTTCTGATGGATACGAAGGCTCTGACGGTTTTGGCGACGAGTCGAGCCCCGGTGAAGACCAGACATGAATGCCTTAGCACTTTTTTATTTTTTGTCTTGTGTATAGTTTTTGTTTATTTTTAGGCTGTTTTGTTTGGGACTTTGTAAATACATTCCGGAATATATATGAAATTTCCCTTTCTGGCAATTTCGAGTCTCTACTTTTTCAGCATCTTTTCATAATTTCTATTCTTGAAAATATTTTTAATGCCTTAGCATAGAATCAAATGTAGTGATAAGTCTTTTTTTTTCCAGAGATCCGAACAAAGCCTGACTTCGATGCAATTTTTCTTGCTCAAGGCTTTGAAAACTCGGTATGACTGGAAGTTTTTCGAGATGCTTAAGTTATTTTAGACGATGTTTTTTCCAAAGGAAACCTTTTAGGAGGTTTTGAATTTTTATAAAGGCCTTATGTTCTGATTACGAGCCTCGGATGTCTCCGAGCCATTTTAGGGTGGCCGTAGCCTTTTTTGTTTAGGTACTGCCTAATAGGTTTTGTGCCTCTGGGATTTGATAGCCTGAGATGCCCGAACATTTTTTTCGGATGTTAGTCCCCGAGTAGGGGTAGCCCTTGGGCCCGATAGTCCTCAAATAGGGTTAGCCCTTGAGCTCGATAGTTGCCGAACAAGGTAGCCCATGGGCTCTTAGGATTCATAATTTAAGAGGCAAAAAAGTGTAATAGGAAGGTGGAAACTTTTTCTCATTTCTGTATGTAAAGTATATGATCGAAAGCTAGTATCATGGCTAAGGTGGATTATGTGTGCACGGTTCAAGTACAAAGTTTCCTTCTATCCTTGCTAAGAACCTTAACCCGAGGGTAATGGCCCCTAATATTCGAGGTCGATCTTGAGAGGGCTCGGATAATGTTGATGTGAAATGAACGCCCATTGACTCCGGTTGAGGCCGGCCTTCGATTATAAGTTAGCACGATTTACTGTTGCCTCTTTAAAAACATTGCCGAAAAAGCCATTTTGGGAAAAAACCGGTTCAAGGAAAAAAGAGTGCAACGCGTGCGGTCAGACTTAATAGTGACATTCTTCCTTGGCCGTGTTCTGAATGTGTAAGTCCGAATCATAATATTATTAAAAATTAAATAAAGTCGTACTTAGCAGTAGTATCACTTTAAGTGCATCACATTCCAGTTGTTCGGTAGGGGTACACTATTTCCTGCTTCGAGTTTGTACGAGCCTTTACTGGTAATTCCGACGACTCGATATTGTCCTTCCCAATTCGGTCCCAGCTTCCCCTTGTTCGGGTTCCGAGTGTGCAATTGTCACGCCCCAAAATCGCGGGACGAGACCAGCACCTAACCGGGTGAACCCGGTCAAGCGGACCTGGATTACCTTTCCTACCCAACGCGTTTGCCCCCGTATATACAATGCACCATATTCCATATGAAATAACAACTTAGTATTAAGCATGGGTTTACAAACTTAAGTTCATTTCTATTTTAGCATTTCAACAATTGATTCCCAAAACATACACAATACATACATAACTTTCCAATACGACCCCGATTTCAAATACGTACAGTTACTACCCAAAATACATATATACACCCACATCATGTCTACGGAGCCTCTACGAATACTAGGATTTTATACAATACTTGCCGGCAACAAGGCCGCGGCTATACCTTACAATACATAACAGACTCAAAAGAGATGGCATGAATTACACACGACCGCGGGAGGAAGTGGGGCTCACTAGTACCTGCTGAAAGATGAGGAGGAGGCACCACTAACGGCGAGCTGAGCTACCTGCTATGGACCCACCTACATCCATATAAAAGATGTAGTACCCCCGGAAAAACGGACTTCAGTACTGTGGAATAGTACTAGTATGTATGAGCAAACTTTACTCAAAGTAAAATCAAGAGATGCACAGATAGAAAGCAGTTAAAGGAACCAACACATAGTGCACAGTGATACAGAAACAAGTACAATTGAGAGCCTCACAAATTCTTATTACAACACAATCACATTTCAGCTTTATTACATTCTGTTGCGGTGTGCAACCCGACCCCACCTTACATTTCTGTTGCGGCGTGCAACCCAATCCCACCGTACAGTTTACACTCCACCCTTGTTACTTCTCCACCCTTATTACTTTTTGTTGCGGCGTGCAACCCGATCCCACCGTACAATTTTCACTCCACCCTTGTTACCTCTCCACCCTTATTACTTTGTGGTGCAACCCGATCCCACCGGACTATCACATTTCATGGGAAACAATAACAGCCCACAATTCAATCACAGGGTTTCATATAATCAAGAGTACAATTTCATAACACCCAACCAATCATGTGTTTCATAATAGTCTTTATCATTCAAAATATGCTCATTAACAATAATATAAATTCATTACAACCAACAACCCATGTTAAGTTAAGCCCCAATAAACCTTTCCAACAATGAGTCATATACGAAATTTTCATGGTCATTTAGTTCAGTTAGATCAATTCACAACTCCCTTTTGTCACTTGTTATATAGCCCTTATAACTTAGATACATTTACACATTTGAGTTTGTTATCATTCTTTCATACCAACATACTCAAGCATTTAATGAACCTTGCACATGATAGAGTAATCACATAGAAATCACCTTTCACAATTTCAATTATCACGATAGTCGACTAAGAAAAATCAGAGAATGAAATCTCACACCTCAACACAACTGGACAATCAATTCACATATACTCAACAAGAAGCTCATACCGAATGTTCGGACACCAACAAGGTGACTCTACGAAGATTAAAGTTATCCATACATACCTCGAGTTGTCCCCTTTTTAATTTCTATCACAATTCACCGGACCGTCTAGCACCGTCAATCTATTCCACAATGTGACATATTTCACTTAGAATTAGGAATCTTGTACTCAATTGAGCATTTTATCAAACACTATGTGACCCCTTAGACTACTAACCCCCTTTTGAGAATGATTACCCAAACTTATTTTTCCCTTTACTAGATTAGGGGGTTTAACTCACATGCATGAGAGATTTCACCTTTTATTTTCAAGAACCAACCTATGTGTACTGTATTCTTACACAAAATCTGAGAAATTGGGGAAATAGGGTGAAGACTTACCTCTTTGAGTGAAGGAGATGACAATAACTTGATAATTTCCGAGCTTGAGTGATTTTGGAAACAATCAAATTGAATGATTTTGAAACCTTCTCTCTCAAGAACTCTCTTCTTCTCTCCCTATTTTTGGTCAGAAAATTGTTAAAAATGAAGGGAAGGGGTGTTTTATAAAACAGGGGGTCGGGTCTTAAATTTAGAAAATAGGAGCCTCGACATAGATATGCGGTCAGGAATGCGATGACATTCCTGCTATGCGGTCCGCATTCTTGTCGCATAGTTGTCCATCAAATGGGACAAAATGGGAACCACACTGCCCAGTTATGCGACCACTATGCGGTCCGCATACCTATTATGCGATCGCATAGTGCGTCGCTTAACCTCCCTCGCAAAAACCATGGGGCAAGAATGCGACAACTATGCGGCCCGCATTCTTGAAATGCGATTGCATTCTAGGCCGGATAGCTGTCCTCAAAATGGACAGGAAACTGTCCAGGTATTCGACCACTATGCGGTCCACATACCTGTTATGTGATCGCATAATGCGTCACATGACGCGCAATTTCTGGAAAATTTAATCTTTCATGTTATGGGATGCTTTTTACTCAAAATAGGACCGTTTTAAGAATTGCTACAGTTATAACAGCACAGAGACCTATTCGGGCATTATTTTAGACATCGAAAGTTTACGGGTCTTTACAACAATGTTACTTTCCTTAACACCAAACCCCCGATCTTGAAGTGTCGGAGGTTGGCACTTCGGTTGTAATATCTTTCTATCCGTAGTTTTTGGGCGGCCAACTAGACTAGGGCGACCTCATGGCTTTCATCTAATAGTTCCACGCTCGTGCTCATGGCCTCACCGTTTGATTCTTCGATCGCATATCAGAACCTGAGGCTCGGTTCTCCCACTTCGACACCGTAAACCATCCCCATAATTACATCAAAATCTACCATTTCTAACTCAATAAGATCGGCCGTGGTATCCCGACCACGCACCGTGAAAACACAATTTCTATAGACTCGCACGGCCATAATGGAATCACCAACCGGAGTCGACACAGAGAACGTCTCGTGAAGCTGTTCGGGTTCTGTCCCAAAACTTGAAGCAATAAATGGAGTAACATATAAAAAAGAAGACCCGGGATCAATAAGAGCATAAAAATCATGAGACTGAACAGTCAGAATACCTGTGACAACATCTGGAGAAGCCTCGGCACTCTGGCGACCACTCAAAGCATAAAACTGGCTGGGTCCCCCTTGACCCCGCGCTCTACCCCTATCTGCTCCGCGCCCTGCTGGTGCTGGAGGGCGTGCTGAGGACGTAGAGGCTGATGAATTGGAGGGCTGAGCAGCACCGCTACGTGTTCCCTGGCTGGGCGCACGACAATCTCGCTGAACATGGCCCCTCACTCCGCATCTATAGCATACCGAAATATCCAAGTAACAAGGCTCAGTATGAAATCTCCCACACTTAGGGCATGGGACCCTCCGCTGCTACTGGAACCTCCCACCTGAACAACCCGACTGATGGAACCTCCTGCTATCTGAACCGGGTCCAAAACAACCTCCCTGCTGATAATTGTGCCCTGATGGCAGCGCACTGGCTGAGGACTGGGCATATGACTGAGATGGCCCTGATGATCCTCTCCCAAGGGCTGATCTCACACCCCCAATTGAACTCCTAAGGTTTCCTGTTGACCGGGCCCTACTACTATTCTCCCTCTCCATTCTTATCTTCAACTTCTGAGCCTCAGTGGCCTGGGCAAATCCCACGATCTTCCCATAATTCATATCTGAATGCAAGGCAGCTGTAGCAGCTTCATTAACAACCAAGGGACCAAGGCCCTGAACAAACCGTCGAACTCTGGCCTCCATAGTCGGAATCATGTGAACAACATATTTGGACAAGCGCACAAACTCCATATGATACTCCCACACACTCATGTTGCCCTGCTTAAGGACCTCGAACTCCACAGCACGGGCCACCATAGTCTCGGCAGACAAGAAATGATTACATCAACAAACTCATCGCACTTTGTCGGAGGGCTCCCCTCTCCACGAGAACTCTCCCACATTTCAAACCACGAATATGCCGCTCCCTTCAGACGATAGGAAGCTAACTCAACCCCCTCTATCTCAGTTTCCCTCATAACTCGGAGGGTCTTGTACATCTCATCAATAAAGTCCTGAGGGTCGGCCTCTGGGTTGGTGCCTGTGAACTTTGGAGGGGCTAACCGCAGAAACTGGTTGACTCTGGAACCTGAAGAATCCCCTTGCTTGCTAGAGGGTGCAGGGGCAGCATGTGATCTTTGGGCTTGTGAGGCCACTAACCGGGTTAACATCTGAATATCTCCCTGAGGTACCTATCAGAAACATCGGGACCGGAAGCTGCGACTGAAGAAGGATCAGGAACATTAGCGGGAGGGACTGTAGCACCCTCTGCTGGAGCAGGAATAGGAATATCCTGGCCTGGGATGGAAGAGTCAGGAAGATTTAGGGTCGGGGAATCATTCCCACCCGCACCATCAAATAAAGAATTCACGGCCACTCCTGAGGTGGCATTAGCGTCTAGGCCGAGTCGAGCTCTCTTCTTAGGTGCCATTTACTGAAAATCAGAACAATGCACGAGTTAGGGATAGACAACCTCACGTTCCACCACATCACACGATATAGAATAGCAATAAAAAGGTACTTTCCTAAATGTCCATGCATCCCCCTAATTATAGATGTGGCCGACAACACACCGATAAGAAGGGCTTTACTAGACACGGCTCCGAGACATCCTAGGACACTTTTAAAACCTAAAGCTCTGATACCAAGTTTGTCATGCCCCAAAATCGAGGGACGAGACCGGCACCTAAGCGGGTGAACCCGATCAAGAGGACCTGGATTGCCTTTCCTACCCAACGCGTTTCCCCTTGTATATACAATGTACCATATTCCATATGAAATAACAACTTAGGATTTAAGCGTGGGTTTACAAACTTAGTTCATTTCTATTTTAGCATATAACCAATTGATTCCCAAAACATACACAATACATACATAACTTTCCAATACGGACCCCGATTCTGAATACGTACAGTTACTACCCAAAATACATATATACACCTACATCATGTCTACGGAGCCTCTATGAATACTAGGAGTTTATACAATACTTGCCGGCAACAAGGCCCCGGCTATACCTTACAATACATAACATACTAAAAAGAGATGGCATGAATTACACACGGTCCCGGGAGGAAGTAGGGCTCACCAGTACCTACTGAAAGATGAGGAGGAGGCACCACTAACGACGAGCTGAGCTACCTTCTATGGACCCACCTACATCCATATAAAAGATGTAGCGCCCCCGACAAAAGGGATATTAGTACTGTGGAATAGTACTAGTATGTATGAGCAAACTTTACTCAAAGTATAATCAAGAGATGCACATATAGAAAGCAGTTAAAGGAACCAATACATAGTGCACAGTGATACAGAAACAAGTACAATTAAGAACCTCACAGATTCTTATTTCAACACAATCACATTTCAGGTTTATTACATTCTGTTGCGGCGTGCAACCTGATCCCACCGTACAGTTTACACTCCACCCTTGTTACCTCTACACCCTTATTACTTCGTGTTGCGGCGTGAAACCTGATCCCACTGGACCATCACATTTCATGGTAAACAAGAACAGCCCACAATTCAATCACAGGGTTTCATATCATCAAGAGTACAATTTCATAACACCCAACCAATCATGTGTTTCATAATAGTCTTTATCATTCATTAATTCAACCACAAAGATGCTCATCAACAAGAATATAAATTCATTACAACCAACAACCCATGTGAAGTTAAGCCCCAATCCTTGTAAACAATGAGACATATACGATATTTCCATGGTCATTTAGTTCAATTAGATCAATTCACAACTCCCTTTCGTCAGTTGTTACATAACCCTTATTACTTAGATACATTTACACATTTGAGTTTGTTATCATTCTTTCATACCAACATACTCAAGCATTTAACGAACCTTGCACATGATAGAGTAACCACATAGAAATCACCTTTCATAATTTCAATTATCACGATAGTCGACTAAGAAAAATCAGAGAATGAAATCTCACACCTCAACACAACAGGACAATCAATTCACATATACTCAGCAAGAAGCTCATACCGAATGTTCAGAAACCAACAAGGTGACTCTACGAAGATTAAAGTTAGCCATACATATCTCGAGTCGTCCCCTTTTTAATTTCTATCACAATTCACCGGACCGTCTAGCACCGTCAATATATTCCACAATGTGACATATTTCACTTAGAATTAGGAATCTTGTACTCAATTGAGCATTTTATTAAACACTATGTGACCCCTTAGACTACTAACCCCCTTTTGAGAATGATTACCCAAACGTGTTTTTCCCTTTACTAGATTAAGGGGTTTAACTCACATGCATGCAAGATTTCACTTTTTATTTTCAAGAACCAACCTGTGTGTGTTTTATTCTTACATAAAATCTGAGAAATTGGGGAAATAAGGTGAAGATTTACCTCTTTGAGTGAAGGACATGACAATAACTTGATAATTTTCGGGCTTGATTGATTTTGAAAAAAATCAAATTGAATGATGTTGAAACCTTCTCTCTCAAGAACTCTCTTCTTCTCTCTCTATTTTTTGTCAGAAAATCGTTAAAAATGAAGGGAACGGGTGTTTTATAAAACAGGGGGTCGGGTCTTAGATTTAGAAAATAGGAGCCCCGACACAAAGATGCAGTCATGAGTGCGATCGGCATTCCTGCTATGCGGTTTGCATTCCTGTCGCATAGTTGGCCTTCAAATGGGCCAAAATGGGAACCACACTGCCCAGGTATGCGACCACTATGCGGTCCGCATACCTGTTATGCAATCACATAGTGCGTCGCATAACCTCCCTCGCAAAAATGATGAGGCAAGAATGCAAAAACTATGCGGCCCGCATTCGTGAAATGCGATCGCACTCTAGGCCGAATAGCTGTCCTCAAAATGGATAGGAAACTGTCCAGGTATTCGACCACTATGCGGCCCGCATACCTGTTATGTGATCGCATAGTGCGTCACATAACGCGCAATTTCTGGAAAATTCAATCTTTCAAGTTCTGGGATACTTTTTACTCAAAATAGGACCATTTTAAGAATTTCTACAGTTATAACAGCACAGGGACCTATTCGGGCATTATTTTAGACATCGAAAGTTTACGGGTCTTTACAACAATGTTACTTTCCTTAACACCAAGCCCCCGATCTTGAAGTGTCGGAGGTTGGCACTTCGGTTGTAATATCTTTCTATCCGCAGTTTTTGGGCGGCCAACCAGACTAGGGAGGCCTCATGCCTTTTATCTAATAGTTCCACGCTCGTGCTCATGGCCTCACCGTTTGATTCTTTGGTCGCATATCAGAACCTGAGGCTCGGTTCTCCCACTTCGACACCGTAAACCAATGAAAATGGGGTCACCCGTGTACTAGACTTTGTGGTTGTGCGATACGCCCATAGGACTTCGGGAAAGATTTCTTTCCATTTCCCTTTGGCATCGAACCTCTTTTTTAGGTTTTGAAGTATGGTCTTGTTTGTTGATTCCACTTGTTCGTTTTGATAATAGTAAGGTCGAGAATCCAAACTAGAGTAAGAATTTGAGAAGTAATTGCGGAAGCAATAACAATAAGGAATTGAACGACTAGAATTAAAGTGCAGAAAATAAAGGATATGGGAAAATTCAAGGAAAGAGTCCCAAGAACTCCCTAGAACGCAAGTTCTATAGCCTTGACAAGATCCAAGCAACAACGTTTTAATTTATTGAAGAAATCAAATGCCTTTACTTAAGAACAAATCAAAAATAATAGATTAGGATCTTGACCACTTTACGAGTATCTTGAGACAATAATTAATAAATATTAATCGCCTTCTAAAAATACTACAAAGGAATCAATGATATCACAATAAAGAAGTTATCTTACTACCTTGAACTGTGAACTAGTAAAGGTTGAAAGATAAATCTCAAAGCATAAGTAACAAAGGTTCAAATGAACTCTCAAAGTATAGTATTATTAATTCATAATCAAGTACCAAAATGAATGAAAAGAACTCCTATTTATAGAGGTAAAAAGTCCTTAAAACTAGGTAGGGTGGTTTCCAAGGCAAACCTTAACTTGGAGGCGAAGCTAAATACTAGAAAACCTAATAAAATAAGAGGGTGGGCGGCCAAATCCCTTTGGGAAGATTTGGGCCTTAAAACTACTAGTTTGGGCCATTGTTTTGGACTCCAATTGGGCTCCTTTTGAAACACCCCCTTTTGGACCTATTTTAAGCTCATTTTAAGCTCTTCTGGGTGTCCTTTTGGTGGACTTCAAGGGCTGATTTTGGGACCCGATCGTCCTCCTCTTGGACTTCAATTTGGGCCACCAAATAATTGAAAAACTTGGACAATTCATCATTTTTGGGCTTGAGCTCTTCCTCTACAATTAAAAGCTTCTTTATTTGCAATTGAAGTCCAGGAACCTTAGTATGCAATTCTTTAGCTTGAGATCTTGTAAATGGCCTTCTTGGAGCTTCCAAAACTCTATACTTGTCCTTGATGCTATCATTCCCCTCTTCTTGAAAAGAATTCGTCCTCGAATTCGATCCTACATCAAACAAAGACAAGTCAGCAACATTGAATGTAGCACTTACTTGAATGTCGCCATCTCCTCTAGGTTGCAACTTTGACTTCCTTTTGGAAGGAAATCTCTCCTTTCTAAAATGAACCCAAACTAAATCTCCAGGTTGAAAAATAACTTGTTTTTAACCCTTATTCTTTCTCAAGGCAGTTTGCTCATTTTTCTTCTCAATTGCACGCCTTGTTTGCTCATGATTTTTTTTGTCACGACCCAAATCGAAGGGTCACGACGGGCACTCGGTATCTTACTCAACCGAGTACCAACGTAAAATATCTTTCTTATCGTACTATCATTGGTAACTGGTCCAACATGGCCACAACTCGCAATGAATAACTATAAGTGGGAAAGCACCGTATACATTAAACCATCTTTCTTAAACATGAATACATATGGGTCATCAAGTCCTCTGACATACTGTACAAAATGAATCTCTGTCTACAAAGCTGTTAAGATTATATAACATTAAATGGGACAGGGTACCGGCCTACCCATAAGTCTGTAGCAAAATTCTGACACAATAACTCATAGACTCGACTGCACTCCGAATGAGGTGAAGTCTTACCGATCCTTCGCTGAATGCTAACCTTGTCTACTATGAGGGATCGTCAAACTAATTTTTCTATACCTGCATGCATGAATGTAGTGTCCCCAACAAAAGAAGCCAGTACAAATAATGTAGTGAGTATGTAATATATAAAAGACATGGAAGAAACATGGAGTACATGACTCAACCTGTAAGTCTGGATAACTCTGTAAATCACGAAATACTTATAGTGTCATGCATATGCGTATGAATGTCATGTCGTACATAGATACATGTGTTCATAACATCATCAAGCCTCTGAGGGCATCCCATCATGTCATCTCAGCCACTGTGGGAAAATCATCAACGTATACCAGCTGATCAGGTGGTGGTGCGTATATAACGCCGTAACCTTTTCCCATATTCCATATATATATATATATATATATATATATATACGTGTATATAACTCCATCTGGTCATGGGTCAATGTAAATGAATGCTATACATGAGAAGTATGTCAATAAAATCTTTCGGAGTGTCATAAGATCATTATGCCTCTGATTAATATCACGAAATCGACCTTACAAACGTACGTATTTTTGAGACCTATGAACAGACGATAAAATAATAGGACACGTGGGGAATCAAGAACATAAGCATCTCTAGCATTTCTATGAATAGAGTCTTTTATGAAAGTTGTGCATTTTCTCGTTTCGTTCGTATCGTATGGATCATGCCAAAAAGAAAGAAGGGATAGCCTTAACATACCTGAGCCGATTCTCTTGACGATCCCTCTAACACACGTTAATTGCGACAAATTACGTAACGACGGATCAAAGTAGGAAAAAATCCGTATGATATTCTTGAGTAAGATTATACCGTGTTCTCTTAAAATTGCGTCTTACGCTGCTATTATATAATTCCAAATTGTGTTACAAAATATGTAACTTGCTAATAAGGCATTGAAACCCATATGGGCTGCCATGGAATTGTAATATAATGAAAGAAGTAAAGAAGAAGAAGATGACGTTAATTTAGGGGGAAAGTGAGATTGAATAAGATTGTAAAGAAATGGAATGAATAGGAGTAATGTGTCACATTAAATGAGAATGCACGTAGTTTACAAATACAGTACTACTTTTCTTAAGACATGGATACGTGTTATTGGAAAGTAAGTTAATACTTATCCAAAAGTCTTGATTAAACTTATCCACAAAAATTCTTTAATTAATTTGTTATTCTTCCACTAACTAATAATTAACCGGTTATCCCCATAATTAAGAATTATTTCAAAATACTTTAAAATACTACTCACTTTTAATACATTTTATACACCTTACTATCATGGTTATGTGGTACCTTGTATTTCACTAGTCCATACTCACGGGGTATTATAGCTTGGACCGTATTTTATCCCCAAATTGCCAAACTTCGATGAAACTCATTTTCTTCGATTTTCTTACCCTCTTACATTCACAAATTTACTTATCACTTATTTGAAATAACGTAATACTTATAATCCCAAAGTAATCTCATTCCTTCTTACGTCGATTAACTTACGAAGAAACTTTAACGTACGAAAATTCGGGATGTAACATCTCATTTCCGAGCTTTCATCAATTTACTTGTGGCGTACTTTCTCGTACAAAAACATGGGATGTAATATCATTCCCCCCTTTGGAACATTCATCCTGAATGTTAACTGATGCACTTATCATTTTCATAACCTATGGCTTTTGCGAATACTTAGTACTCTCCTTGCCATTTAGGCAACTGTTTTGTGAATAATTCCAAAGGCCAGGGCATTTCCACCTTTAGGCCTCTTTCCCACACCACGACCTGTGGTCGGAATTCTTCCAATCTCGTAACTGTTGCTACCTTCTATCATGCACCCTGTACCACTTTTTCCTTGTATGTGCCCCTGTGTGACTATTTTTTTCCTTTTTCCTCCGATTTTTAGCCATTACTGAAGTTCTTCGCTCATTATTTTGTCAAACTTACGAATATTGCTATATCTTATTTCATAGACCTAATTATCCACCCGCATGATTTTACCGCATCTAGGTAGGTCATACTGTATCATAACTCTTACTTCAATTTATCGCTACTAAGGTCTGCTGCCAAACTCCAGGTTACTTTCGTTGCTTATCCCATATGTATAAATATAAATCCTTTAATGCATCCTCATCACTGTTTATCTTAAGAATGACGGCCTAATCTCATCTCATATTTTGTGACTTTTGTCCATCCATTGTTGATTCACCTCAATATTGATCTATAATCTACCACTGATAACTTAAAATTTCTTACGTTATCACTAGGGCTCACGTTGAATCATGGAACATTTGAAGTGATTTTCATGATCCACTTGGGGGCGATACGATATTATACTTTCATAATTGTATTTCATAGCATCCCAATGTGATTTACCTTAAGTGGGTATTTAATCATGTACAATTCATGAAATCATTACTCAATTGAAGGCCCAACGTCATTATTATCTATCACAATTACACCCTTATTCTACTACCAGGGCAGCATTCCATCTCTTCTAAATGCCACTAGTCTTAGACTCCCTTGAGTTCATTCAGGCTATGAGCTTTCTATAACTTAGAGAAACCATCAGCTCTCTTGTTTTCATGGGCTTAATCCTGAGGACTTATACATTCTCATCACCTTCTCACTCTCCCTTTCTTATTCTTAATCCTGTCTTCCTAAGACCTTGTCTCTTTACCATACTTTAGTTTGCGACCTACACATATTCATTTATACTAACCTTTCTTCAACTTTCCTGCACCATAGATTTCCTTATGTTATTCTGGAACATCGAGCGAGACATCACATCGTCTCAAACTCTTCTTTTACTCATTTAACTAGACATCTCGATACCTAGAAATCAGAGGTTGGAAAATATTCCACTGACGATGCCGCTATCATTCCTAGATAATGAATCCTAGATCTTTGGACCATTCACAACCTTCTGCACTTAAGTCTCGTACGTTTTTTCCTTCACCTTTACCTTACTTACCTTTATATCTCCTCAAATTCTTCTATCCCTTTCATGACTTCCCTTCTACATAGATATAATTCATATCCACAACTTGACGATCGATTATAATTCTTGCACCTCTGGTGCATACACAATCCGGTGGGAGCTTCATACTGACTTCCTATGAGACTGGTACTCTTCTAACTGGCTTGACCGTAGAGCCGTTATAGAATATGGCTATTGTACTACCTCTCTTGTACCTCTGATATTAAGGGTGATCCTGCAATGTTCTCAATCATGATTTCTATAATTTTCCCGGTCCAATAATCAGACTCCTTATTTACTTGGTTGATGTAACTCTTTAGTTTCCTCTTCCTTCTAATCAGCCTTTATGTAGGCTTAAGTTATCTTCCGATCTGCGGCTCCTGGTATTAGTCAGTACTTTAGCCTTTCATGGGCGTTATGGAATATCCATGATACGATTTTCTAACAATTCAATCATTTGTCTTTGAGCTAGACTCAATTCTTTCTTTTACTTATACCGGAGTCTTCTACAGCTGTATGAATGTCAGTATATATGATGCATGGATAGTATTCTGAAATCATAAGTGCACTCACGACGTAACTAGTTCTAAATCACTGATTGAATAATTCCTTTTGTTTCTTCTCAGCTTTCTTTAAACATAGGCAATTAATTTTCTTGGTTTTCTGCCCCTTGTTGCGTGCATACTTAACTTATCTTAGTGCCCATACATTTTGGAATTCCATCTCACTCATATGATCTTGAATATCACTTCTGATTTTTACTTCATGTCTGTTAGCCGCGATAGGTGCCACTTTATTATGGAGTGCATACAATTTTGTTGTGAGACTGTTTTTACATGACCATTTCTCCTTCAAGTTACTATGTTTAGGTTGAAGCCTTCTTCCTTATTTCCTCATCTAGACTTTCATTGTAGTACTTAGGGAGGACCCTCAGATTCTTGCAAGGCTGTGAGCTTATTACATCGTTCACCTGGCAAATTTTTTTTTATGTCCTTCCTCGCCTATAATTATCCGTAGTTACTTAAGTCCACGCCCTTGTGCTTGTAGGGTTGCTTCTGAACTGATATTTTGACTATCTTCCCAGTGGAATTCTCTTTTATTTCTGTAATACTCGTACTGTACCTTTAACTATCCCAACTCCTATTTGAATATTTCTCAAGGATCAATTGAATTCCCCATGTTGGTGTTCAATACATTTATCTTGCACGATCTGTGGATTTGTTTGTATCCTCTTGTCTAGCTATAACTAGGCTCTTCCTGAATCAGTTACTAACTACTCATTGGCCCATTCTCATATCAATATTCCGCGTTATCTTTCTTGGGTTATTTCCTTTGTCTTAACTTACGTCTCGCACTGGCTCCTTATTATCCATAATACCCGGGCCGAAATCCTTAATCTTAACGTTGTGTTTGCATAATGTTCTGGAATCATAGCATATCTGTAGGATTTGAATAAGTGCAATCTCATCCCTTTTTTATTTTTATCGCGTTCTTCCTTTACCATTCCAAAATTACTAGAACCACTTAATTCTGACTTAATGTCACATGACTCCATATTCCCCCTTTATTGGAGTACTAAGATTTAGCGCTACGACAATCTACCTATAGATGTTTTACCTCTTCATCTTTGGCGTCTTTTCACATCATCGATGACCCTTACTCGTCGTGCGATAATACTTCTCTACCAAGGATAACAAAATTCCTTACTTACGAAGGTGACACCTAGTGTAACTAGCACACATTTAAGCTTAACTTTGCTCACATTTCTAGCTTAAGGGAAGCGTCTTCCTGATTGACCTTTAAAGGGTATTCTTCTATCATCCATTCTATTATCACCGGAACGCAATCTCTGAAATTCTCAGGATGCCGACTATTATCAATTCACTCAGTCCCTAATTCATGTTTAATTTATCTTGCTCAACAACCCATACTTATTTCTATTACTCTGGGGGTCTAAATTTTTCTTCTGGTAATCACGTTAGAGTCACAAACTTATTTCTTGAAATGAGGATATGACTTTATGGCCTATACTCTTTGTTGCCTCAATGCATGTCACTTCTCGTATTTTCCTTCACTTGACTATAGACTCTGTAATACTGTCATTTTTTTTATCTACCATTGTCCTCCATGCATCACATCTTACTCGTAATGCTTCATTAACTCTCTTCTCATTTCCTGTTAACATTTTTGTCTATCACTTTATTTTGAAAATTTCAACAGGACATTCTTTTGCTTTTAGCTCCCCTTGCTCCATCTATTGGCTCTTCGGGTTGCCTAACATTCTTTCTCTACTAGGGACAGGAGCCACACTAAGGTATTATTTATCCCTTCCAAGATTCGGGATCCTATCTTTGCAGCACTCATATCTAGATGTACTATTTTAGAGTGCACCATCTGGGTGTCTCACAAAGACATCTATTAGCACATTCGCAATATCCTTCAGAAATGTCAACTAATGCAAGCAGCCCGTTCACCAATTTGGGTTACCCTAAACCCAGCCAGATTCTGATATCCCGTCCTTCTCTTAAACTACTCCTGTTAGTCCCATAAGGCCTAACTTGAATGGGTCTGAACAATTATACATACCTCTGTTATTGTTGAAGGTAACTCAAAAGGCTTATATTCCTCTGCCCGAATTGTAAATACTGAAAATATTCATTACTTGGGTGCCTCGTACCCTTCTTAATCATGCTTGTTTTACTTGTTGAAACTTGTACCTATCTTCTGAATCTCTCATTGCCTTTCACCATAAGGGTGGATAGATATTCCTGCCTTAAGGCTCCTTATCAAAAGGCTTACACGTCTTAGTACACACATGATCTACTAAAGACCTTACATTTACTCATCATAAGCATCATGAAAAATCGAGTTCCGCTGACTCAATTCTTCCACAGTCACATGCAACCTCTTACCAATTGTCTTTCTCGATGTAGGTATCATTATATTACGAATATAATAGAATTTAGGAATTTCTATTCGTATAAGTGAGCTCTACCACACGATCTAGAGTAAGAAGAAAGAGTGACAGTCCTAAATGCCCTGTAACCTCCTGATTATAAGTGGGGTGCATAACACACCCATAAACAAGACTCTACCACACACGACTTGTAGACTCCCTAGGATAGAACTATCTGATACCACTTTTTTCACGACCCAAATCGAAGGGTCACAATGGGCACCCGATATCTTACTTAACCGAGTACCAATGTAACATATCTTTCTTATCGTACTATCATTGGTAACTGGGCCAACATAGCCACAACTCGTAATGTATAACTATAAGTGGGAAAGCACTATATACATTGAACTGTCTTTCTTAAAGATGAATACATATGGGCCATCAAGGCCTCTGACATACTTTACAAAATGAATCTCTGTCTATAAAGCCTCTAAGAGTATTTAACATCCATTGAGATAGGGTACCGGCCTACCCATAAGTCTGCAGCAAAATTCTGACACGATAACACATAGACTCGACTGCACTCCGAATAAGGTGGAGTCTTACCGATCCTTACTGAATGCTAACCTTGTCTACCATAAGGGCTCGTAAAACTGATATTTCTATACCTGCCGGAATGAATGCAGCGTCCCCAACAAAGGACGTTAGTACGAATAATGTACTGAGTATGTAAGGCACATAATAAGTATATGAAAGACATGGAAGAAACATGGAGTACATGACTCAACCTGTAAGTCAGGATAAGTCTGTAAATCATGAAATACTTATAGTGTCATGCATCGTATAAATGTCATATCACGCATAGGTACATGTGTTCATAACATCATCAAGCCTCTGAGGGCATCTCATCATATCATCTCGGCCACTGTAGGCAAATCATCAACGTATACCAGCTGATCAGGTGGTGGTGCGTATATTATAACCTTTTCTCATATCCCATATACATATAATATACATATATACCCGTATATAACACCATCTGGTCATGGGTCAATGTAACTGAAGAGCAATGCGTCAATAAAATCTTTCGGAGTATCATAAGAAAGAAGGGATAGCCTTAACATACCTGAGCCGATTCTCTTAACAATCCGTGTAACACACGTCAATTGCGACAAATCACGCAACGACGGATCGAAGTAGGAAAAAATTCGTATGATATTCTTGAGAAAGAGTATACCGTGTTCTCTTAGAATTGCGTCTTACACTACTATGATATAATTCCAAATTGTGTTACAAAACATGCAACTTGCTAGTAAGGCGTTGAAACCCATATGGGCTGCCATGGAATTGTAGTATAATGAAAGAAGTAAGGAAGAAGAAGATGACTTTAATTTAGGGGGCAAGTGAGATTGAATAAGATTGTAAAGAAATGGAATGAATAGGAGTAATGTGTTACATTAAATGAGAACACACGTAGTTTACAAATACAGTAATACTTTTCTTAAGACATGGATACGTGTTATTGGAAAGTGAGTTAATACTTATCCAAAAGTCTTAATTAAGCTTATCCAAAAAAATTCTTTAATTAACTTGTTAATCTCCCACTAACCAATAATTAATCAATTATCCCCATAATTAAGAATTATTTCAAATTACTTAAAATACTACTCACTTTTGGCACACTTTATACACCTTACTATCATGGTCATGTGGTACCTTGTATGTCACTAGTCCATACTTACGGGGTATTATAGCTTGTACCGTATTTTATCCCCAAATTGCCAAACTTCGATAAAACTCATTTTCTTCGATTTTCTTACCCTCTTACCTTGACAAATTTACTTATCACTTGTTTGAAATAGCGTAATACTTATAATCTCAAAGTAATCTCATTCCCGCTTACGTCAATTAACTTATGACGAAACTTTAGCGTACGAAAATGCGGGATGTAATATCTCATTTCCGAGCTTTTATCAATTTACGTATGGGGTACTTTCACGTACAAAAACATGGGGTGTAATATTTTTTCATCATTTCAGCCTTTGTCCTACCATCAAGATTAGTAATATCATTAGTAGGTAATGTTAATAAATCAAGGGGAGTAAAGGGATTAAAACCATAAACCATCTCAAACGGAGACATACTTGTAGAAGAACATATTGTTCTATTGTAAGCAAATTCAATCATAGGTAAGTGATCTTTCCAAGAAGTTAATTTACCTTTCAAAACATCCCTCAACATGCTTCATAAGGTTTTATTAACTACTTCAGTTTGTACATCAGTTTGTGGGTGACAAGAAGTAGAAAACAACAATTTAGTGCCTAACTTCCCCCAAAATATACGCTAAAAGTGGCTCAAAAAATTAGCATCCTTATCACTAACAATAGTTCTAGGTATACCATACAATTTAACAACTTCTTTTACAAATAGATCAGCAACATGTGAAGCATCATTAGTCTTTAAACAAGGAATAAAACGATCCATTTTGGAGAAAATATCTACCACAACAAATATATTATCCTTACCATACTTTGTTCTAGGAAAGCCTAACACAAAATCCATAGAAATATCAATCCAAGGTGAAGTTGTAACAGGTAATGGCGTGTAAAGACCATGAGGTAACACTTTAGATTTAGCTTGTTTACATTCCAAACATTGTGCACACACTCTTTCAACATCTTTTCTCATGCCGGGCCAAAAGAAATTTTCAACAAGTATGTATAATGTCTTTGGGACTCCAAAACGACCCATAAGCACTCCACAATGTGCTTCCCTTACAAATACTTCACGTAAAGAGAAATTAAGGATACACAACTTATTTTCCTTAAAAATAAACGCATCTTGAAGATTAAACCTTTCAAAAGGACCTAACTTACAATCTGCAAAAATCTTGCCAAAATCAACATCATTAGCATAAAGTCCCTTGATTTGATCAAAATCCATCAATTTAGAAGTCAGAGTAGAAACTAAGACATACCTTCTTGAAAGTGCATCATCAACAACATTCTCTTTCCCTTGTTTGTAAGAAATTACATAAGGAAAAGTTTCAATAAATTCAACCCACTTAGCATGCCTCCTACTAAGCTTACCTTGACTCTTCAAGTACTTCAAGGATTCATGGTTAGTTTTAATGATAACTCTCTCGACCACAAGCAATTTCCATGTGGCTAAAGCTCTTACCAAAGCATATAGATCTTTGTCATAAGTGGAATAGTTCAATGTGGCTCCACTCAACTTCTCACTAAAGCAGGCAATAGGTTTAGAATCTTGCATCAGAACAACACTTATTCCTTTGCCAGAAGCATCACATTCAATTTTAAAAGATTTAGAGAAATCAAGCAATTGTAACAAAGGAGCAGAACTTAACTTTTCTTTCAACAAGTTAAAAGCATCATCTTGTTCTTCTCCCCATGTAAAAATACATCCTTTTTAAATAACTTTAGTTAAAGGAGAAACAATGGTGCTAAAGTCTCTCACAAACCTCCTATAAAAACTAGCACGTCCGTGAAAACTCCTAACTTCAGTTACACTCTTAGGTTTAGGCCATTCCTTTATTGCTTTGATTTTCTCTCCATCAACCTCAACTCCTTTAGAACTAACTACAAAACCCAAAAAAATCACACGATCCACCCAAAAAGTACAGTTTTTAAGATTAGCAAATAAAAGTTGCTTTCTAAGAACTTCAAAAACTTGTTTTAGGTGTTCTACATGCTCCTCTAAAATGTTAGAAAAGAGCAAGATATCATCAAAGTACTCCACAACAAATTTCACTTGAAAATCCTTAAAGATATGATTCATTAATCTCATGAAAGTGCTAGGTGCATTAGTCAAGCCAAAAGGCATAACTAACCACTCATAAAGCCCATATTTGGTCTTAAAAGTAGTTTTCCATTCATCTCCAGAATTCATTCGAATCTGGTGGTAACCACTTTTTAGATCAATTTTAGAAAAGATTTTGGATCCATGTAATTGATCCAACATGTCATCAAGACGAGGAATAGGATGGAAATACTTTATCGTTATCTTGTTGATTGCTCTACAATCCACGCACATCCTCCAAGTTCCATCCTTTTTGGTTACCAATAGGACGGGAACAGAGCAAGGGTTCATGCTCTCTCTCACAAACCCTTTCTCAAGCAACTCCTCAACTTGCCTTTGAAGCTCTTTTGTCTCTTCTGGATTACTCCTATAAGCAGGCCTGTTTGGGATTTGTGTCCCAGGCACAAAATCAATCTGATGCTCATACTACTTCAAAATCCATTAGGAATATCTTCAGGAAAGACATCTTCAAAATCCTGCAAAAGAGACGAAATACTACTTGGCAAAGAAGAAGTTGTTAGTAACTCAGAATTAATCAAACTTCTTTGTTAGTAAGTAGTATTATGAGCAACCCCTCTTTTCTTGCATTTAAACACTCTTTGGATTTTATATAGAAACTCTCTTTTTTCCTTTCCTTAGCCCTTCCCCTCACCAAGACTTTCTATTTTTTCACTCAAACCCCTTTTTATCTCTTCTCTCAAATTGTTGTCATCTCTCTCTTTCTCTCGGCCATCTCTCTGTTTTTATAACTCTTGGCCTCCTTTCTTTTCTTTTCCCTCAAGCTCACTTTTTATCCCTCTCCTTGGTTTTCCCATTGTTTCCCTTAATCTCTTCTGATCTTCAAACACTTGAGAAGGAGATAAAGGTGCAAGAGTAAATTTCCTGCCATTAAGCTCAACAGAATATCTATTCTTCCTTCCATCATGAAAAATATTCCTATCATACTGCCAAGGATGACCTAGTAAGATTTGAAAAGCTTGCATAGGGATTATGTCACAAAGAATATCATCCTCATATCTACCAACATTGAATGATATCATGCATTGTTTGTTTACCTTTAGTTCACCACTATCATTTAACCGGAGTCTATAGGGAGTAGGATGTTTCATGCATGCAAGTCCCAGCTTTTCCACAAAGTATGAACTCACCACATTAGCACAACTAACACTATCAATGATCATAGAATATGTTTTCTCCTTTATCCCACACCTAGTATGAAATATGTCCTCCCTTTGTTCTTCACTATTGCTTTCCAAATTTATAGTCATAATCCTCCTAACTACCCCAATCATTCCATCATTAAATGGTAGTTCTACTTCATCTTCATCTTCACTCACACCTCTCTCCTCTTCCTCACATTTATTACTCTCTTATTCTCCACTTATAATCTTCCTATCTGCCCCAATCATACCATTATGAGGAAGTTCTACATCATTTTCTTCACTCACATATCCCTCTTCTTCCCCCTCACTTTTTTCACTCTCATATCCCCCATCTTCTGTAAGAATGATATTTCTTCAACTTAGACATTCATGCATCATATGTCCCCTTCCTTTACATTTATGACACTGAATAGAACTAGAAGGTGTATAAGGTTTAGGGTTAAAGGTTTTACCTCCCTCTTTGTTCTCAAATTTGCCTTTACCCTTGTTTTCTTGAGGTGTAGAAGAACTCTGCATCTCTTGATTCGGCCATGGCTTCTTGGATATGGTGTATGGTCGACCTTTCCTAGAGCTAGTTTGCTTTCTTTTATTTTGCTTTTCTACCTTTACAGACAAATGAATTAATTCATCTATTGTTACATATTGTTGTAATTCTACACAAACTATTTCCTTATTTAAACTATTTAAAAACCTAGCCATTGTAGCCTCTTCTTCCTCCATACAGTTAGCTTGGATCATAGCCATATCCATAGCCTTAAAGTAGTCATCCACAGACATGGACCCTTGCTTCAATTTTTGAAGACGTTGTTGTAGCTCTCTTTGAAAATGTGATGGTACAAATCTCTTCCTCATCACCCTCTTCATCTCAGCCCAAGTAGCAATTGGTGCTTGTCCTTCTTGCAATCCATCCCTAGTATATTTTTTTCCACCAAATAGCAGCATAGTCAGAAAACTCAACAACAACAAGTTTAGCCTTCTTACCTTCAGAGTAGTTGTGACAGTCAAAGATGACTTCAAACTTTCGCTTCCAATAAAGATACAAGTCTGGGTCACTTGTTCCCTTGAAAGATGGCATCTTCATCTTTATACTACTTATATTGTCATCTTCTACTCTACCTCTTTGTGCCCTCCTATCTCTTTCCACCCTATCAAAATCAATATCATTAAAGTCATCTATATGGTTTTCTTGATTTATAATGGGAGCAAGGGGTACATTTCTCCTAGCTTGGGGTCTAACATTATTTCTCCTTCTAAGTTCAGTTATTGTATCATTTTGCTCAGCAATGGTGTCCCTTATTTCTTGGAATTGCAAATTCCACCTTACGAATTATTGAAGCATAACTTGCAAGGTAAAATCATTTCTTGCTTTGATTTCGGCTTCTTGGAGAACCCTTTGTTCATCATCACTACCTGTACGAGACATTTTAAGAAAAATAATTAAAGTATATCCCACAAATTGGCTCTTCCCTCAACTGTTCTCACACACACTTGCATTTTTTTCCTCTCGAAATAACCTTTGAACAAAATACTTTGTAGATTTATAGTTAAACCCAACTCGTATGAAGTTCTTAGTAGTAAAATAGATATTTTTGGGGAACGAATGAAAGAAGAACCAAATGCTAGAAATAGTAGGCTCAGTTGAAACAAGATACGGACAAAAAGGAAAGGATTATATACTTAGATCAAAAAGAGTAAGAAAAATTAAATTTTTTTCTTATCTTTGAAATCTAGGATCCCCTCTTCTTCTTTCTTTTCTTAATTTTTCGAAAAAAATTAAATACAAAAGAAATTTAATGGAGAGCAAGCAATTCTTTTCTTTTTTAACTGATTTTATTTTTTTTTCTTGATTTTTTTTAACTTTTTTTTTTCAAGTTACTATACACGATGCTACAGTAACGGTTTTTTTTCTTTTTTCTTTTTTGCTCTTAGTATTCAAGAAATCCCAAGAATTATCAAGAACGAAATCTTGATAGAACCGCTCTGATACCACTTGATAACAGTAAGGTCGGGAATCCAAACTAGAGTAAGAATTTGAAAAATAAATGCGGAAGAAATAACAATAAGGAATTTAACGACTAGAATTAAAGTGAAAACAATAAAGGATTTGGTAAAATTCAGGGAAAAAATCCCAAGAACTTCCAAGAACGCAAGTTCTATGGCCTTGATAAAATCCAAGCAACAACATTTTGATTTATTGAAGAAATCAAATATTTTTACTTAAGAACAAATCAAATATAATAGATTCGGATCTTGACCGCTTTACGAGTAACTTGAGACAATAATTAATAACTAGTATTAATCGCCTTCTAAGAATACCACAAAGGAATCAATGATATCACAATAAAGAAGTTATCTTACTACCTTGAACTATGAACTAGTAAAAGTTGAAATATAAATCTCATGTCATAAGTAACAAAGATTCAAATGAACTCTCAAAGTATAATATTATTAATCCGTAATCAAGTACCACAATTGTCACACCTCCTTTTTCACTACCCGGATTAATGAAGGGGTAATAAGGGAGTTTTTCCAATTAAAGTGACACTATTTGATTTTAGGATTATTTATTGGTTTCAGAGTCGCCACCCGAATTTTTTACGGTGTTCTGGGACACCATTTATTTATTGAAATCCCAAATCGAGGAAATTTTGACTCTGTTTAAAATCTATGCGACCAGAAATTCGAGTAAGGAATTATGTTAATCCGGGAGAAAGTGTTAGGCATTCCCGAGTTCCGTGGTTCTAGCACAGTCGCTTAACTATTAATAGTTGGCCTATATTATCTGGTTATTTACGTGTTTTAGCCTATTTTTGCGTTTAGTCTTTTTAATTTTTAGCCGCTTTTAATATTTATGAATTTATCTTGAAACAAGTCACGATGACGTGCACTTGTCATTTTTGGACACATTGTAAATGTGCCACATAAAATGCACCCGTGTTTACAACATGTGATTTTATTATTGTTCGCAGTTGTGGTCGGGGGCATGAGTTTCCACATCTGAGTGTAGATTGCTTAGTCATGACTATGGTCACGACGACTAGAATGCTTATTTGAAGCAATAGTCGATTACTCTTTGAGTTTTCTGTCTAAAGAGGTATTTTTAGTTTTACCGGATATGTATAGAAACCATTTTGGATATTTATAGATTTATCTTTAGAACAAGTCACGGTGGCATCCACTTGTTATTTTTGAACACATCGCAATCACGTCACATGAGATGCACCCGTGATTGCTACGTGGGATTTTATTAATGTTCGAAGTGAGAGTCGGGGGCACGAGTTGCCACACCCAAATGTAGGTTATGGTTGTTTGAAGTAATACTTGATTAATTACTAAATTTCAATCTAAAGGAGTATTTTCAACCTAAAGGATATGTAGAAGATTGTTTAAGCTTAAATTCACTTAGTCTAAAGGACAAAGATGCTTGGGCTATGGCCATATTTTAGCCCCAATAGTCATTTTANGGGGGGGGGGGGGGGGGGGGGACATGCTAGCATACTGCGGTTTGTATAGCAATGAATAAGGTAAGCTCAAATTGCGGATATGATATCACATAAAGGCAGGTGTAATTCCGCTACCATTTGGCCCATTTAATAATCCGGGATATTTGTACACAGTTCAATAAGCTAAAAGGAAGAGCTTTCTTTAAATTTTGTTGAACACGATTGTTTTTACAAAGAAACTAACATGACAACATCTGAATTATAGTCATTTCATCACCCTTTTCAAAGTGCTTCGAATCAGCAAAAAATATTAAGGTATATGGAACTGAATCAAGGCTATTTTCATTACAGAAATAAACAGTATAAAAATTTTAGATTAAAACTCTATCCCTTTTGTTCGTTTTTGAAATTCATTTCAGTGGTGCAAGATTTCAGTAAGTTTGGATAAATGAAATACTCGTTATGCCGATATGAATGAGATGATCATGAGTTACTTTCTAGATTTTACAAAGTAAGAGGAAAACGCCACTGAATGAAAATTAAATATAGTCCAGTCTAGTTTACAACTGAAGAGAAAAGAAAACGTATAAAACCTATACTATTACACTTCCAACTTCTGCTATAAATACTACTCCTAAATGATGAAAAAAGAAAGGAAAACTGAGAGGTTAATGTTCGTGTGCAAGCCAGCAATACCTTAAGGATTCAAACCTGCATTTCGTCATTAATTTTAAAACTATAAGTCTTAAGATTTTAATGCACGGACAACATTATAAACAAATTTTTTATGCATCCCATAGGATGAATCTGACCATGAAGAAGGTCAGATTCAGCTCCATTTGTGCCATCCACTAGACATCCAGTTCTTTTCACATAGAAAATGCTTAACTGAGATTTCAGCATACAAAGAAGGGACATTCATGCACATCTTAGCACCGAATTTGCACACATGTTTAGGCAAAAGAAAACTCAAACAAGAACCAACAAATTACATACATAGCTTTTCAGCAAAACTTTTAAACAAACAAACAGATAATTTCTAACAGTTGATTCAAACCCATAAAATCAGAAGAAACAAAGCATGAAAAACCAACTAAAACAAACATTTTTCGCTTAAGATAACAACTTTATTTAGATGGCATTGTTACATACCTCAACAAGGTGAATAACAACAGAAAAATCTGGACCAAATAAAGGTCCAGGGGTTGAAATTTGAGGCTCAGAAGAACATCAAACCAACAGCAGCAATCCAAACAGTAAACAAACCCAGGAAAATAACACTTGAAAACCCAGAAAACTCGAGTGAAGAAAACCAGAAAGATGGGACCTAATCCTTCAAAGGAGAAGAGGCCATAGCTCCAAGAGAAAACCAAATCCTAAGCTTTTTGTGTGCTCAGTTTTGTATATTTATTTCTGTTTCTTTTGATTTTTCCTACTTCTCAAAATCTAAAGAGATATTTTAGAATAGAAAATGAAAGTTGTGTATGAAGTCAATTTTTCAGTGATAAAATGCAGAGAATTCCTTTTAGAATCTATGTATATTTCCAGATCTTTCAGTAGTCAAAAAGGTGTATTTTTTCAGTAGTCAAAAAAAAGTTTATTTAATGATAAAAAGTGTGTGTATATATTGGGGTATTTGGGATAGGATATGCTTAGCATATTCCTTATCCAATAAGCTGAAAGTAGTACAAATGCATCTGTCACCCTTATCTTTTGGGACAGCTGCCCTATTCAAGAAGATTTTAACCCCTGAAATTACCCTTTTAACCCCAACAAATCTGATTTCCTTATTCTGGAAGGTCCTTGGGTTGTTACACCCAAGATTCCTTTAGCTAAAACCCTATACTACCCCTTAAACTCCCTAGAATTACCCTTTAGGTAACTAAAGTTAAGGTTATTAGCTAAACTGATTTTAATTAATAATCAATATCAAATTGAGTTAGTTACTAGGTTGAGGAAGTTGAAATTGATTTGGAATTAGCTTGAGAGTAGGCTTAGGTGAATTATTTTGGATTTGGACTTAATTGTGATTAACTTAATTTGGACAATTAGGCTTATCTACAAATTATAGTTAAGCATCTTAATTGAGTAATTAATTTCAGACTTAGATAAACTAGTAGCTAATTAATTAGTAGCCGGGCCTTTGTTGTTTTTATCAAGGGTTAACTAATTAATTCAGATTAACTAACCACTTCAGATTAATTAGATTAAACTCCTCAGACTTACTTTATAATTAAAACTAATTAGTTATTCTTAACTAGGATTAGGACTTAGTTAATTAAGGGTTAGTTGATTAGGTTCATAGAGTTAGTTTCTAATCATACTTATTAGTTACCTTGGTTTACTGTTTCTTACACACTCAGTTATTTATGTCAAAATACATCTTGATTAAAACAGAAAGAATAAGAGAAATTAGAAGGTAATCCTAACATAAGACTAGAGATTAAATTTTACCTAATCGATGACAAAGCTTGAGATTAACAGGAATGGCTAACTCATTAGGGTAAAAATTTACTGACAAAAACAGTAGGTTAGGAAAAACTAACTATCAAAGAATTCTAGACATCCTATATGCATATTAACCCGAACTAATTAATCCAACGAATTAATAGCCAAATAAACCCATAAGAAACCAGTTGATCATTCATGATATTCAAAGGAATCTGATCAAGAACAAATATATGACTGTCATGAACATATTTAAAACTTAGACTAACCTTAAAACCTAAACAAAATTATTCGACTGCCTAAACATGGTTCAATTGATCAGAACACATACCATTGAACTAAATAAACAGAATCAATTAACCAAAATGGATCAAGGAAAAAAGAAACAAGCACACATATGAAACAGTGATAAAACCCTAGGCTAGTTACTAAGCAAATCAACATGAAATACGTTCAAGGTTTTGGATTAGTTAAGAAGAACATGCATGAATAGGTGAAGGTAAGAGAAAGAAGGAGAAGACATCTAAACGTAGAACAGTAACCCTAGGGACAGTGATTAAACAAAGGCGAAATCATGATTTTAATTAAAAGATATAAAAGAAAGGAGGGGTACCAGTGGGGTGTTTGGCCGGATTCCGGCAAGGTTTGGAAATAACCCAAACCCACATGAATCGATAGCTCTCAACAAGGGCTATTGACTCATGTAAGCGAGAGTCATTGAAAGTCTTCAAGTCGACAAGGACGGGTCTTTAGGGTTTATATGTTCCTATATTTGATATTACTCAAAACTGGGTGATTTTTTGGGGAAACTAATAGTGGGACAGGGTTAAGGAGATGAAGAAGGTTGTAGGGTAGGAGTTTGGGGTCGATTGGCAGAGCTCCGTCGTGGACTGTGGTGGTATACGGTGGGGGGAGTTATGGCGGCTAGGGTTTAGGTCTGGGGAGAGAGACGAGAGGCGAGAGTGAGGGGGTGTAGGGGAGAGTGAGTTTGAGGGGGTATGGGGGTATCTTAGGACACTTAAATATTAAAAGACTCTTGAGTTCCCACCCGTTAGATCAAAATAGATCAACGGCTGGGATCATTTTATTAAACAAAACGGGGTCGTTTAGGGAGAGGGGTTTGGACGGGTTGAGGGATTTATTGGGCTGGGTAGGTGTAGAGGCAGATTGGGCATGGGTAATCTGGCCCAGGTCCGATTTTAGTCCTCTTTTTTAATACTTAGGTTAATTAATCACCTAAATAAACTCTAATAATGTACTAATTAGTCTTAAACTAATTTCATTTAATTATATGTTAGTTAATGAGTTAATTAAAAGTAAAACCATTAGTTTAGTATCCATAATTATTTAAAAAACCAATTTCGTAATTTTCTTAGAAAAAATGATTAAATTATGCAACTAATTATCAAAAACCCAATTATATCAAATGATGAAAGTTTTAAAATGTTTTATTGTTATTTATCACTTTATAAATTTTTAAAAGATGAACTATGCCCATGCAATGCAAATTATTCACAAATAAACACTGAAATTCAACAAAAATCTATGAAATTAATTTATTTATCAAATTTTGTAGGAGTATTTAGTAGGTGAAAAGTCACATGCTCACAGCTGCCTCTCTTTGCTCGAAAACGCGAAGAGTTTTCGGACAAAGACAAAGTGAGCAGTCATGAACGACTTTTACCCGTTTGTATACTCCATGTGAAGCGTTTTTGAAAAGTTTGACCGAACCCTGCTTCAAGGTTGCCTACGTATCCTTGGCTATAAAGGAATCAGGTCAATGTAGTTCTGGAAGTTTTGGTAGCTGGGACTACCGAGTAACTGTGGTTTCACTTCGGTTGCTGTTGTTACTGCTGCGGATCTCCTTATTACACCCAAAGTAAACAAAACGACAGACTAACTAAACCTATCAGCTGCTAGTTACAAGATTCCTATCTAAGACCTATTCTTGAGTCTTGATCTTCTGCTAACTCTAACCTGGATCTTGATGTTTGTTAGCTGCCGGTGTTGGTTTCGTCTCTTCACTTTTTGGATCAAGGCAGGATATACCGAACGGATGACTTCAATCTCATCCTGAATAGTCCATATCTTCTCCGTATCTGCACTTTTGGATTCAATCTTCTCTTTCTTATTTTTGTTTTGTTATTTTAGATTGAAACTTCTTCTTTTGGTCATCTCGATTCCAATGTTCTAGAAACGTAATCTGCACAAAATCAAAACAAACGAACAAAACTTTCTGCCCCAGTTTTCACTAGGAAAATTTCGTGAGTTATTGTAATAAAATCTATGCTATTTTATTATTGAAAGCAATAAAAGGCCGGGAACTGTGTACCCGGAGTGAATACAGACTAGGGGTGGATACCCTATGCCTAAAAGGTGAAATCAACTAGGGATTAGAGACCCTATGTTGGAAAAGATCAACAGGTTATGCTGTCGTCAAGAAGAGATCACCAGGTTATGCCGGTGTCTGGGAAGGTCAACAGGCTATGCTGTTGCCTGGGGAAAAGAGATCACTGGGTTATGCCAGTGCCTGAAGACGATCAACAGGTTATGCTGTTGTCAGGAAGATCACCAGGTTATGCCGGTGTCTGGAGAGGTCAACAGGTTATGTTGTTGCCTGGGGAAAAGGGAGCGATCAACAGGTTATGCTGTTGTCAGAAAAAGATCACTAGGTTATGCCGGTGTCTGGAAAGGTGAACAAGTTATGTTGTTTCCTGGGGAAGATATCACTAGGTTATGCCAGTGTCTGGAAATGATCAATAGGTTATGTTGTTGTCAGGAAGATCACCAGGTTATGCCGTTTTCTGGAAAGGTCAACAGGTTATGCTGTTTCCTAGGAAAAAAAGAGATCACTGGGTTATGCTAGTGTCTGGAAAGGTCAACAGGCTATGCTGCTACCTGGGGAAAAGATATCACTGGGTTATGCTAGTGTCTGGAGAAGAAAAGATCACCAGGTTGTGCTGGTGTCTGGAAAGGTCAACAGGTCATGTTGTTTCCTGAAAAGAGAGATCACTGGGTTATGCCAGTGTGAAGAGATGATCAACAGGTTATGCTGTCGTCAGAAGGATCACCAGGTTATGCCGGTGTCTGGAAGATCACTAGGTTATGCCGGTGTCTGAAAATGATCAATAGGTTATGTCGTTGTTAGGAAAAGAAGAGATCACCAGGTTATGCCGGTGTCTGCTGGGGTGTGGGACCCTATGTTGGCATCAACTGAGGACTGGGACATCCTTGGTTGGAAAATGCTTGGCTAGGGATTGAGGACCCTATGCTACTTTAGGGCTGCATCATATTCAACTTCATTTCTTCTTTTATTTTTCTTTTCTTTTTATTTTTTTTTATTTTTTTTTATATATGCGGGAAAAGATTTTTGGAGGAAACTTCCCTTTCTTTGGAGTCAATGCTTCAGAGCTCCTTCTAACTCTTGCGCAATTCCTTTTGATTGCACCTGCTATTTGCATGGTAACTTTTGCACTTGTTTCCTATTTTCAAACAAAGAACAATTTGTTAGTTTGAAACGGTGGTTGGTTTAGCGGCCTTGATTTTAAACTGCTTGATCTCAGTTATTTTGATGAAGATCTCAATCACTTGCTTGCTTGTTTGCTTGCTGGGGATTGGGTTTCATCTCTAATCCCGGGGACCTTGGCTTTCCAGATTTCACCATGGCGATCGGTCACGTGGGACCCAATATTTTATTTTGCCTTTGTAGGCTTTTCACTTGCTTTTTCTTTTGGATTTCTAGAGTATTAGGGAGGAGTTTTGGCCCCTCAAATTCTGCTGCGACGGTTAGTCGTGTAGGACTTAACCTTTCCAACTTTATTTCGCCTTTATTGGCTTTCCATTCCTGACTTTTCTTCCAACTATAACTTTAGGTCATTTGGAATATTTCGGTTTTTCAAACCTTGCCAAGATGGTTAGCCACGCGGGGCTCAACTTTCAACTTCAATCGCCTTTATAGGCACTTCAATTCGATTTTCTCCTTTCGAGGTTTTGAGTTTGAATCATCAGCCATTGTGGCCAGTCGGGATCGACTCGATGCCCCTGACGAGGCTGGGTGCCTTTTGCATATTAGCCCGTGTCAAATGAGATCCCTGTAAATCAATCTTGCCATCCTTTCTTTGTCTTATTTCAGGAATAGAGTTAGACCGAAAGGGATTGAAAAACAATAAATGACAGAATGGATAATTAATTTAAACGGGAGGTATCCCTTTCGGGGAAAGGAAAGAAGGACTTATTTGGAGTCCATGCGGACTTCAATGAACATGACATGCCTTTGGACTGGATGCCTGATCCGTGTAAACCATCCGACTCTCAGAAATTCATCACAATTAATACCTCGAGATTGAGAAACCTTGCGCCGGACTGCGTCCATGTCAGTGACCCATTATCTTCTTCGATCAGTGGCACCCTTTGCGGGTTTTCACCAACTAACCTCTCTCATTTCTCTTCTTACCATCACCTTGTAGTGCTCTTTGCGAGGTTTCACTAACAAGACTCTCTCATTTTGTTTCTCTTATTTGCTTGCACCAGATTCGACAGTGTATCCTCTAACTATAAGCATGTTTACCAATTGATCGGAAGGACTTGAATAGGGTTTTGGTGCAAAGAATTTGTATTGAATTACAACTTTGGAACCCCTCCGGCGACACATTGCCGAATCTTAACACTTTCCCTAGCTTAAACTCTTGGGGAAATATGGATTTTCATTTTGGTGTGACTGAACCCCAGGGAGAGGCTGCCTACGTATCCTTTCGGAATCAAGTCGAACGCAGTTCAGGGAATTTTTTTTTCAATAACACTTTCGGGTTCCAAAGAGATTAATCAAAGAAGAGTAACCGGCTCAAAGGGTTTGCAAAAGGGTTAATGCTGTTTGGGTAGCGAGAATGAAAGCCTTTGTCATCCCAACCGTAGAACATTTGAAAATATATAGAGGATCAAACATAGTACCTTTTGACGGCATCTGCATTGACAGCCGTTTCAGGGTCATTTCCTTCGATGTCCCCAAGGTATAACGCTCCTTTTAGTAGCAATTTCCTTATGATGTACGGACCTTTCCAGTTTGGGGCGAATTTTCCTTTCGCTTTTTCGTGGTGCAGGCGGATACGTCTTAAAACTAGTTGCCCTACTTCGAAGTTCCTAGGTCGCACTTTCTTGTTGTAAGTGCGGGCCATTCTTTGCTGGTATAATTATCTGTGGCACACTGCGGCCATTCTTTTCTCATCAATCAGAGTTAATTGGTCCAGTCGGGTCTTGACCCACTCATTGTCCTCAATTTCTGCTTTGACAATAATCTGAAGGGAAGGAATTTCGACTTCAGCAGGTATAATAGCTTCAGTGCCATAAACCAATAGGTAAGGGGTAGCTTCAACCGATGTGCGCACGGTCGTGCGATATCTCAACCATGCAAAAGGCAGCTTTTCATGCCATTGCCTGGATGTTTGAATCATTTTCCTGAGAATTTTCTTTATGTTTTTGTTTGCTGCTTCAACAGTGCCATTTGCTTTGGGCCGGTAAGGGGTCGAGTTGCGGTGTGTTATCTAGAATTGTTCACATACCTCCCTCATCAAGTTACTGTTTAGATTCGTGGCATTGTCGGTAATGATAGTTTTTGGGATACCAAAACGACAGATGATATTAGAATGCACGAAATCCACCACCGCTTTCTTAGTGACAGCTTTGAACGTGACGGCCTCGACCCATTTTGTGAAATAGTCGATAGCAACCAAAATGAATTTGTCCCCGTTTGAGGCCCTTGGCTCGATTGGCCCAATGACATCTATTCCACAAGCAACAAATGGTCAGGGTGCCGACATAGGATGCAGTTCTGATGGTGGCGCATGGATTAGGTCGCCATGTATTTGACACTTATGGCACTTCCGGACGAAACCAAAACAATCTTTCTCCATGGTCATCCAATAATATCCAGCCCACAAGATTTTTTTTGCGAGGACGTACCCATTCATGTGGGGACCGCATACTCCTGAATGGACCTCGCCCATGATTCTTTCGGCTTCTTTGGCATCTACACATCTTAACAGATTTAGATCGGGAGTCCTTTTATACAGTACTTCCCCACTTAGGAAGAAATTGCTGGCGAGCCTTCGGATGGTTCTCTTTTGTTCTCCGTTGGCCTGCTCGGGATATTCTCTTATCTTCAAAAATCTTTTAATATCATGATACCATGGTGGGACATCGGGTTCTACTTCGACCCTGTTGCAATAACCATGTCTTTCCTTGATTTGGATCTCCAATGGGTCTATGCGAACATTACCCGGACATGGCAGTATTGCAGCTAGGGTGGCCAGCGCATCAGCTAACTCATTGTGGCACCGAGGAATATATCTGAACTCGACGACTTTAAATTGCTTGCTAAGGTTCTCCACATGCTGTCTATAGGGAAGGAGTTTAACATCCCGAGTTTCCCACTCTCTCTGAGCCTGCTTAATGATCAAATCGGAGTCCTCCATGATCAAAAACTCTTCTACATCCATGTCAAGGGCCATGTTCATGCCCATTATACAAGCTTCATAATCAGCAGTATTGTTTGTGCAGAAGAAACGGAGGCGGGCTGTGGCTGGCTAATGTTGTCCTGTGGGTGAAATCAAGATCGCCCCTATCCCAATACCTTTCGCATTGGCTGCTCCGTCGAAGAACATTTTCCAGGTGTCAACGCCTTCCGAGATTACTTCGACGGAGTTGATTTCTTCATCCAGAAAATAAGTGCTCAAGGGTAGGTATTCATCATCAACCGGATTTTCAGCTAGATGATTGGCCAATGCCTGAGCTTTCATAGTTGTGCGAGTGACATAGACAATATCAAATTCTGTGAGCAAGATTTTCCATTCTGCTAATCTCCCTGTGGGCATTGGCTTTTGGAATATGTACTTCAAAGGATCCATCCTCATAATGAGGTAGGTGGTATAAGCCAATAAATAATGTCGGAGCTTCTGAGCAACCCAAGTTAGAGCGCAGCAAGTCCTTTCTAGCTTGTGAAGTTCTTGCTTAAGTAATAAATTGCCTGCTCTTTCTTCTCAGTTGCATCGTGTTGCCTGAGAACACACCCAAAGGAGTTTTCTAGCACCGTCAGGTATAGGAACAGAGGTCTCCCTGGTTCTGGTGGGACTAGCACTGGAGGATTTGACATATATTCTTTGATCTTGTCAAAAGCGTCCTGGCACTCGTCTGTCCATTTGATGACCGCATCTTTTTTCAATAGCCTGAATATAGGCTCGCATGTGGAGGTCAACTGAGCGATGAACCTGCTGATGTAATTCAACCTACCCAACAGACTCATGACTTCCTTCTTGGTTCTTGGGGGTGGGAGATCCCGAATAGATTTTATCTTTGTCGGGTCCAACTCAATGCCCTGTCAACTGACTATGAATCCCAGTAATTTTTTGGATGGAACTCCGATAGCGCATTTGGCTGGGTTTAATTTCAAATCATATTTGCGCAGGCATTTGAAGAATTTCCTCAAATGTTGCACATGGTCACTTTGGGTCCTTGACTTAATGATCACATCATCCACGTACACCTCGATCTCTTGATGCATCATGTCGTGGAATATGGCGGTCATGGCCCTTATATAAGTTGCCCCAGCATTCTTTAAACCAAACGGCATGACCCGGTAACAGTATGTTCCCCAGGGTGTAGTGAATGCTGTCTTTTCTGCATCCTCTTCATCCATCAACACCTGGTGATATCCGGCATAGCAATCAACAAAAGACTGTACCTCGTGTTTCGCACAATTGTCAACTAGGATGTGTATGTTTGGCAGTGGAAAATTATCTTTGGGACTGACTTTATTCAGATCCCGGTAGTCGACACATACTCGGACCTTTTCGTCCTTTTTAGGCACCGGAACCACATTGGCCAGCCAGGTGGTGTATTGGACCACTCGGATTACTCCAGCCTTTAGTTGTTTAGCGACCTCTTCTTTGATCTTGTCACTCATGTCTGTTTTAAATTTCCTCTGCTTTTGTTGGACAGGTGGATGACCGGGGTAGGTTGGCAATTTGTGTACCACCAAGTCCATACGTAGTCCGGGCATGTCGTCGTAGGACCAAGAAAATACGTCTTTGAATTCAAATAAGAGTTGAATCAAGGCGTCTCTAGTCTTTTCATCCGTGTGGATGCTTATCATGGTTTCTCGAATCTCTTCCTCATTCCCCAAGTTAACGGGTTCTGTTTCATTTAAGTTTGGCTTAGGCTTATTCTCGAACTGTTCCAATTCTCGATTTATTTCCCTAAAAGCCTCTTCTTCGTCATATTCCAGTTCTTGATTCATTATTTCGAGGTTAGACGGCGTATTAAGATTAGAGGATGAAGTCCGCAAGCATGTCATGTTTTTTAAAGCCGCATTATTAGGACTGAAAAATAAGAAAAGTAAACAAAAATCAGAAAGAATAATAGATGATGAAATTTTGATTTCATTTCATTGAATTTGAACATAGGAGGGTTTACATCGGAATTTAAAGGCAAGAATTTAGAAACACTTGAGTTACACCCTGAAATAACTCATATTGCAGAAAGGATGGCAAAAGCTGAACTACCGGGACTCCTGCCTGACGGGGAATGGAGTAGCCTTCCAGTTTTGCAACTTGGCGTCATGCCCCATATACTGTACTTTGGCAGTGCTGGAGCCTTCTCCTGGTTAGACCATATGGGCCTCATACAACATCTGCCTCATTGCTCCGTGTATTTCTTCTATTTCTTCGACCGTGAAAGCCTCTTCCTCTTCCTCCACATATTTTGGCTTGAAAAATGATGCGGTGATGTGTGGGATCGGCTGAGGCAATACCCAACCATTTTTCCTACGTTAGTAAGCCCATTTTTCATCATCGGGGGTAGCTTGAAACCCTAAACCAAAAAACTTTTCATTGGTAGGCAAAGTGATGGGTTCTTTAATGCCTTGCAAGGACACCCCGAGCCCTTTTCCAGGTGTGTACCCATGTTTGATCATGTCGTTGGCGACCATAATTGACGTGTTTGATAGGAAGGGTTAAGGTCACGGGGTTCCTTCCTCATGCTGGTCCGCAACCACAATCTCGAAAGCCTGGTAGACTATGTGCTCGCTGCCCTCTCTTGCTTCCAGGCATGGGGCTAATGGGTCCCTATAAATAGATTGCTCGTCTTCCCCGTGGACCACGATTTCCTGGTCCTCATATTCGAACTTAAACATCTGGTGGAGAGTAGATGGCACTGCCCCTGCCACATAGATCCAAGGCCTTCCCAGGAGATAATTGTAGGAAGTATCCATATCCATGACCTGGAATGTCACTTCGAAATCTACCAGGCCGATTGTCAAGAACAAATCAATCTCCCCGATCGTGTCTCCCTTGATACCATCGAATGCACGGACGCACACATTGTTGGGCCTGATTCTCTCAGTCCCGATCTCCATTCTTTGTAGGGTCGATAGAGGGAAAATATCAACCCCAGATTCACCGTCCATCATAACCCTTTTCACATAGTAACCCTCACATTTAACAGTTAGGTGGAGAGCTTTGTTGTGGGTAGCCCCTTCCGGGGGTAAGTCATTCTTGCTGAATGAGATCCGGTTGACTTCAAAAAATGGTTCTGCCATTCTTTTCATTTGCTCGACTGTTGTGTTGGCCGGAACGTATGCTTCGTTAAGGGTTTTAATCAGGATTTTCTGATGCTCGTTTGAATTTACCAGCAAGGATAGAAGTGAGACCTGAGTGGGCGACTTTCTGAGCTCGTCGATTATGGCGTATTCAGCGGTTTTCATATTCTTGAAGAATTCTTCTGCCTCTCCGGCACTGATCGGCCTTTTAGGCGGAAAGCGTTTCAGCTTGCTTTTGTTTAGTTCTTCCGGGCCGAGGTATTTCTCAGATGAGTTTATATCCCCTGTTTCCCCAGTAATCTATTTCCCTTTGTACGTCACCACCGTCCTGTGGTAATTCCAGGGGACGACGGTAGTATTCTTCATGGGAGTTTGCGACGCACGGCTAATAACCACGGGCTCATTCAGCCTTGGTGAAATTATTTTCCCCCGCGCCACATACGTCCCTTTCGGCACGTACATTTTTGGGCCATTCATTATTGCCTTGTTGAATTGTAATCTTCTGGGAGGGCTCAACACACTTTGTTCCTTCCTGTGTGCCTTGGGGATGTAAAGGATAGCGTCTTTAGAGGGTCCCCTATTTGTTCCAGTCTCAGCCTTTTCCGTGACCTGGGGGACGGGGTTACTCTTCTTCATCTCCTTGACTGGTTTGGGTGCCGCCTTGGGTTTTCTTTCCACATCTGCGATGGAGATGATGGCCTTTAGAGCTGGATCAAAATCCTGGTCCTCGCAAATCATGTCGATGACGGGCCCATGATTGTGAGTGGGCAGTGGATTGTTCGTCACATTGGGAGTTTCTTCGTCCCTTAAAACCACTTTCTTTTGTTCTATAAGTCTTTCCACGGACCTTTTGAGGGTCCAGCAATCCTCCGTGTCGTGCCCTTCTGATCCGGAATGGTAAGCACAACTGGTACCCCGTCTATATGATGGTGATTAAGGATTCTGCCCATTCGAAGGTACGGGTTGCAGGAGTCCCATCTGGACCAACTTTGGGAAGAGGCTGGAATACGGCTCTCCGATAGGAGTGAAATTAAGTCTCCTTGGTGGTTCTCGGGGATAGGCATTGTACGGGTAGTTGTTTTGAGGAGGGCGTGGATTATATGGAGCTGGGGGACGATGGTTATTTTTTTGGAGGTGGAGTTCTATTCTGATTGTATTGTTGTTGCAGCCTGGGATGTGGCTGAGCGTTCATTACCGCATGGGGAAAAAGGGGCGTAGCATAAGCTGCGTCTTGGTGAGGATAGTAATCTTGGGAAGCTTTAGGAAATGGACGTGGCTATTGTCGAGGCCTCCTGACATCGGAAACCATCATGGCCCCTTCTTCTTTCTTTTTCCTATTGGCTGCACTCCCGGATTCGCTTTGGATGGCCTGAGAGGTTGCTCTTATGGCAGATTGGCTCAGGATACGACCAGTTTTTAGATGATTCTCCACCATTTCTCCAATTTTGATTGCTTCCGCGAATGGTTTGCCCATGGCGGACATCATATTTTGGAAGTAATCAGCTTCCTGTGCTTGTAGAAAGATGTTGATCATTTCAACCTCATCCATCGGAGGTTTGACCCTGGAGGCCTGCTCGCGCCATTTGATGGCATACTCTTTGAAACTTTCCGAGGGTTTCTTTTTTAAATTGGATAGTGAGTTCCTATTGGGAGCGATGTCCACACTGTATTGGAATTGCCGGACAAAGTCCCGTGCCAGGTCATCCCATATGTGCCAGCGGGATATATCCTGTTCTATGTACCATTCTTATGCAATCCCCGTCAAGCTTTCTCCAAAATATGCCATGAGAATTTCCTCCTTCCTACCTGCTCCCCTGAGCTGGTTGCATTACCTTTTCAGATAGGCTATGGGGTCCCCATGTTCGTCATATTTTTCAAACTTGGGGTTTTAAACCCGAGAGGCAAATGGACGTGCGGGAACATGCACAAGTCTGCATAGGAGACAATTTTCTGCCCGCTCAGCCCCTGTATAGTTTTGAGGCTCTATTCAATACTCTTCATTTTTTGAGTTATTTCTTCGTGCTCGAGGCTTTTCTTATCTTGTCCTAAAGTGACCTCAGGCTGAGTTTGTTGGGGATATGCATTGGGAGTAGCATGAGCGGTATCTTGATGGACGGATGATGTTTGGAATGTGAATGCTAGCGGCTTGAAACTTGGCCCCGAGATAGTTGGTGGAGCCGTGGCGGAGATTGGTGGTGCGGTGAAGATGTTGGAAGACACACCAGAAAACAAAGCCTGGGGGCGAACCTCAGAAGGCCTTCCGGCAAAGTGAGCCGACATAGTTGGACATCCAAATGGTGTGGCTAGGTAGCTTATGGGGATGTTGGACGTCCCGCCTGCCCTAGGGATTATCTATGGGAAACCCGGGATGGTATTGGGTGGTTCCCTACCATTGGAACATGCGTCCCACATTTCCAGCATGCGGCAACACAAAGTCCTGTTCTCTTCAACTGTTGCTGACTCAGATGTTGGGATGGCTGGATTTAGGTCTTCCACGGAAGAGTTGACGATTGGCAAGTGACTTTCAAACGCCATTTCTATGCACCCTTTTGATCTAGTGAAGTAAGGATGGGAAGCCAGGTTACCGCAAAACCAACCACCTAAAAATAACTTTTATATTGAACCAACAAAATGTTAGGTTGAAGCATTTATCACATAGGCAATCGCACGTTTGGGGTATGCAAGAACCTGAGCAATTTAAACGCTTTTCTATATGTTTTTTTTTGCAACAGTTGTGTACTTCATCCCGGCTTTATCTCTCATTTTTTTTAATCATTCTTACCCTTCTTCTGTTATTGTTTCCGCTTTTTTATTCCTCGCTCNATCAGATCATCACGTAGTTCATGCTAGCAAAACCCAAAGGACAGAAATGCATATTTTTTCTAAAAGCTTCATTCTAAAAAATTTCATTCATTAAATAAAACACTCCTGATTACAGAAAACTTGTAGCCCACTTTTGGAATTTCAGAATTTGCAAAATAGACTCGACACATATTTTCTAAAAATATAAAAACTATTGTGGACTCCGACATGACGACGACTAGAAAAATGAAATACAGACTCGAAAAACATCAAAAATACATCAGTGCTTCTGTTGCTCCAGGAGCAGGTGGGGCATCATTCAGCCTTGCCACGGGCCTGCGTGCTATGTCTTGCTGCAGGCGATAAAGGTGGTCCATTATCTTGTAGACGAAGATCATAACCGCTGAGAAGAAGGTGGTCCGAGTCATATCTTTGCATTCCTGGCATCTGGTGATGATGTAGTCAGCTATCTCTTGGACCCTTCGCCTGATGATACCCTTTTCTTGAAGCAGGCGCCCGATTTGCTGGGATCTTGCCTCTAAAGTCTGGGCATTTTTGTGGCGCTGCTCTTGCCATTGTTGCAACTCTTTTTCTAACTGAGCCATCATGGCATAGCACTGTTCCCTCTCTGTCTTAAATCTTTTTGCCTGTTTGGCCATTTCGTTCTCGAGGACGGCCAACTTTTCCTTCAAGCCTATGACTTCCTGGTCATATTTCCTTTTTAGTCTCTGGACAAACTCTGTTCTTTCTTCTGCACTTCTTGTTAATCTTGCCCGAACTCCGGCCAGTTCTTCTTCAGCTTTGTCTAGATCATTCCCATAGCTGCATACTTTATGCCTCAAGCTGTTGATAAGCCTTTCATCAGTTCTGCTTCTCTCTGGGTTCTCAGCAGCTGTTTTTACTTCCTGTATCTGGGCCTGGTGAATTTCATTTTCTTGGGCTAATCTATTTTTCTCCCCTTCAATTGTGGTAGTATGTAGAATGTTTTCAAACTTTATTTCCCTGACCTGGGCTTCCAACTTGCTTATGGTGGCTCGGTAGCTGTTCTCCTTTTCTAACCAAGCCCAATGCTCTTGTGTTTGCTCGGTGAATTGATGCACGTGGGGTCTCTTTGCGGGTCGTTCTTGCTCTTGATGATCCCTGCCTCTTATGACATACCAAGAAGTGTAGGGGGGCTCTACTTCCCCTTTGGATAAGTCTCTCACCCGAGTTTGAGGTTCAAAAAACCTGCACTCGTTCCAGATTTGACGGACCCTGCCTTCAGGAAATGCAGCTCTCAGGCATAACTCAATGGCTTGTTGGCTTAAATCCTCATCATGGGGAACACCCTGTTGTCTCCCCAACTGGCGTAAGACCCGGTGTGGGGCATATGGATGAATGCTTCGCAGGCCCATTAACAGGAGATAGCAAACCTCAGCAGACATATTGATAACCTCGCTGATAGGGAGCCACCCGAACGTCCACTCGATTTGGTTGGCAGTTAGTGAACTTAAGTATGAGTGTCAGGCTTCCGTGCCCTCAGGAAATTTGTGGCCTTTTACCCGAGTACCATGTTCCTCGATGCAATTCAAACTGCTTAAGTCATAGTTCATGTAGCCTGGGCGGTGACAGAGGTGCTCGATCAGCCAGATTTGTAGAAGCAGGTTGCACCTCTCAAAGAAACTTCCCCAGATTGGCAAACTGTCAGAGCACAGTAAATCTCGGCTAAGACATCGGTATAAGTGTGCCATTGGATTTTTTTTCATCATGAAATATGTCATTCCCACAAGCCCGATGTCTATGCATCCGTCACTTCTTGGGAAAATCAAGGTGCCTAAGAATGCTACCACAAAAGCTAGCCCCCGGCGGGCTTCCCATTTAGCCTGATCTTTGTGAGTTAGACCAGTGTTGTTAGCCTCATAACCCTGGGGATCTCCATAACGTCTGAAAAGAAAATAGAAAGTGCAGAAACCTTCGGATAGGTGTGGGTCTTGGACGTCCCGACTAATGTTCAACAGATCCAAAAACTTATGTGGAGTCACCGCCCTGGGTGCCATTGGGTACCGACTTCTAAGATTGTCATTGAGACCAGCATACCCTGCTATTTTCTCTAGCGTGGGCGTCAATTCAAAGTCTGAAAAGTGGACAGGACGGGATCCCAAAACGGTACTAGAGCCTCGACGATATCCAACCTCGGTTTGATTTTTAAAAGACCAGTAAGTCCTCCTAAAGCTTTCATAACAGACTTTCTACTGGCTTCCCCCAAGTCGCTCCACCACATATGGAGTCCTAGAGGAATTTCTACGACTACCCTGAAGGGGATGTTTTCAACTGTATTCATCCTGCACATTCATTTTTTGATTAAAACCACAAAAAATTTTGAAAAGTGTTATTTTTGCAAAGGGTTTTGCGATAAAGAAAAATGGACCATCTTTGCAAATACGTCCCTTTAATACTTCGGGTAGGAAGTTTTTTAAGGCTGTGTTTGCGAATTGGGTCAAAATTTAAAGACAAACCACTGGCGGCCACTTTTGCAAAAACGGCCTTCCGGCACCCTACTTGGGCGATCAGGCTACAATGGCGTCACCTAATTTTATTTAGGGCTACATCCTTTTGATTTTAAAAAATAGAGTTGGACCCGATGAGGGTTGCCTACGTATCCCACACCCGTGAGAATCAAACAATGCGTAGTTCGGAAAAATACTAACTGATTAAAATATACACCTACTCATTTTGTTTCAGAAATTTTGACAAAGATTCGGGATAAATGGCGATTTTCAAAACAGGGTGAATTTCCTATCCTACCTCACTCTTGGTTTTTCTGTTCGTTTTTTTTAATATATATTTTAGTCGGTCAATACACAAGCTGAAACAAATAAATGCATACGTAACAGGTAAGATGCATCAGGATAGTCTTTCATTTCGGGTACACCTGTCCTAGACGGACCCAACCCCTGTGTTGGGTCCCCTAAGTCAAATGCACATGATGCAGATAAGCGTTACTGCTAGGGATCCGGCATGAGGTTTTGTTATTCTAGGTTTAAACATGAGGTTTTGTTCTAGACCAGGCTTACCTGAAGCGGACAGCTCGAGCCGAGGTCGGGGCAGCATACCGGGAATACAGAAGCTTCACCGGCTTTGCAACTTATCCATACCTCGTTCTAAAATTTGGATATGACTCTAACAGAAAAGAAGTCACACGAAGTGCACACTTCCCAGATGATTTAGAAGACTCAGAGAGAAGAAGGGTTTCGGCACAGTTTATATATAGTTCAGATAATATCAAAGGGGTAAAAAGCGACATTTAGTACGTTAGGTTTAAACATGTAAAAATCGGATAATAAAGCCAAATAAAACAGTTTATAGTAAGCTCAAATTCTTGACCTTGAACCAGAGATTCTGGCTTCGATTCCCCAGCAGAGTCGCCAGATCTGTCACACCTCCTTTTTCACTACCCGGATTAATGAAGGGGTAATAAGGGAGTTTTTCCAATTAAAGTGACACTATTCGATTTTGGGATTATTTATTGGTTTCAGAGTCGCCACCCGGAATTTTTACGATGTTCCGGGGTACCATTTATTTATTGAAATCCGAAATCGAGGAAATTTTGACTCTGTTTAAAATGTCTGCGACCAGAAATCCGAGTAAAGAATTCTTTTAACTCGGGAGAAGGTGTTAGGCATTCCCGAGTTTCGTGGTTCTAGAACGGTCACTTAACTATTAATATTTGGCCTATATTATCTGGTTATTTACGTATTTAGCCTATTTTTGCATTTAGTCTTTTTAATTTTTAGCCGCTTTTAATATTTATGAATTTATCTTGAAACAAGTCACGATGACGTGCACTTGTCGTTTTTGGACACATTGTAAATGCGCCACATGAAATGCACCCGCGTTTACAACATGTGATTTTATTATTGTTCGGAGTTGTGGTCGGGGCATGAGTTGCCACACCCGAGTGTAGATTGCATAGTCGTGAATATGGTCACGACGGTTAGAATGCTTATTTGAAGCAATAGTCGATTACTCTTTGAGTTTTCTATCTAAAGAGGTATTTTTAGTTTTACGGGATATGTATAGAAACCAATTCGTATATTTATGGATTTATCTTTAGAACAAGTCACGGTGGCGTGCACTTGTTGTTTTTGAACACATCGCAATCACGTCACATGAAATGCACCCGTGATTGCTACGTGGGATTTTATTAATGTTCGAAGTGAGAGTCGGGGGCACGAGTTTCCACACCCGAGTGTAGGTTATGGTTGTTTGAAGTAATACTTGATTAATTACTAAATTTCAATCTAAATGAGTCTTTTCAACCTAACGGATATGTAGAAGATTGTTTAAGCTTAAATTCACTTAGTCTAAAGGACAAAGATGCTTGGGCT
>MDKJ01205411.1:0-18719 GCA_005239525.1 Nicotiana knightiana | reverse complement strand
TAATAATGTAATAAGGCCAATGGCCATTAGTGACTTTTATTTCTTGCTTACTTAGTGTCATTAAGGGATTCGTTTATTTTTTATGAATGAAATGAGGCATTTAGAATTTTAAGTTCTCCAAATCAATTTGTCGCTAGGACTACCTCAGGAACCAAGAGGTTCCCAAAATTAGGATGCGATTAACATTCCCGCACTATGTGTTTAAATACTGCAAAACTTTTCATAATCCTCACTGACTTGGTTACCTTTTGTTTTTGTTTTCTTTCTTTTATTATTCCCCTCCCCATAGGTTAGTTCGTGCACTTTGGCATCATCATCCTATCTCACAAGATCCAGGGGCCCTCCACCCTCTCCTCCTCCTAGTCCTCCAAATGGCAAGAACAAAGGCAAGAAGAAAATGGAAGATTTAAGCAACATCAGAAAGGAGAATACTGAACGTGTAGAGGCCACTGATGGCCAAGGTATTCGGGTTCCAAACGAGAACATGTCACAAATTGAACAAAAGTTGTTGAAATTCCAAGAAGAGCTTGATCAGGTTCGAAATTTGGCAAACCTGTTATTCACCCTCAGCGTCCCAGACGTCAACCTCCCTAATGCCCAAAATCCTACACCTCCTCAAAATATCCCAAAACAGCAGAATCATCCCGCAGCTCATCATCATGCCACTCCACCAAAGAACTAAACTATCCCGACATAATGTAACACCTGTCAAACCCCAAAGAACACTCCACTACTTATCCCAGAACCTCAGAACTCAACAAATGACCATTTCCACTCCCATGCACCAGGCCACCATAATAATCCTATCTACGTGGAGACCATGCCACACTCCACTCCACCTATCACATACACACCTAAGTCATATAAAAAGGATCTACTTATCAGGGACTTGGCCGAGGAACTTAAGAGGCTGAGCAGCCGGGTTGAAGGCGTTGAGGGAAGCAGGGGAGTCGAAGGGCTGAACTATGAAGACCTCTACATACAACCCGATGTCGAACTGCCCGAGGGGTACAAACCTCCTAAGTTCAAAATGTTTGATGGTACAGGTGATCCAAGGGTCCATTTGAGGACCTATTGTGACAAGCTGGTTGGAGTGGGGAAAAATGAGAGGATCCGCATGAAGCTGTTCATGAGGAGCTTGAAAGGAGATGCATTGTCTTGGTACATCAACCAAGATCCCAAGAAGTGGTCGAATTGGGTGAGCATGGCATCTGACTTCATGGACAGGTTCAGATTTTATACGAAGAACGCACCAGACGTGTTCTACATCCAGAATATGAAGAAGAAGCCCACAGAAACATTTTGCAAGTATGCTACTCGCTCGAGGTCCGAAGCTGCTAAGGTCAGATCCGTCTTAGAAGAGGAACGAATGAATAAGTTCTTTGTCTGGGCTCAGGACCTGCAATACTATGAGCGATTGCTGGTGATTCAGAACCACAAGTTCTCCAACATTATCAAACTGGGTGAAAGGATCAAGGAAGGTATTAAAAGTGGTATGGTAAAAACTTTCGAAGCCTTTTAAGCTACAAATAAGGCTTTACAGTCTGGTGGTGTGTCTAAGAAAAGGGACGTGGAAGCCGTAATGGTTTCACAGAGAACCAAATCTCCCCTCAAATACCAAACTTACCCAACACCTCCACTCACATATCAGCCAACCCCAAATTACCAAGCACCCTTGCCCTCATACCAAGCTCCACCACCAACTTATCAATCATATCCACCACCTACATATCAACCTACTTCACCCGGATACTCCCAACCCGCTCCTGTTTACCACACTTATAACTCTCAGCCATCCCATTATCAATCACCCCCTGCACGCCAAAACTTCCTATACCTTAACCTAATTTTGATCGCAGACCTCCAAAACAATGCACCGCCATCGTCGAACCTATCGACCAGCTGTATGAGAAACTAAAAGCTGTATGTTATGTCACCCCATCCATGCTATAACCCCTGAGAACCCTTCTCAGTGGGTAAATCCAAACAAGTCCTGTGCATACCACTCTGGCATGAAAGGACACATCATCGATGAATGTTGTTCTTTGAAAGATAAGATACATTCCTTGATTGACAACAAGATCATTGTGGAAAAAGAATCTGCTCCAAACATCCGCAACAATCCTCTTCCAGACCATAAGGATGGAGGCATCCACATGATTGAAATAGATGACGAGTGGGATCCCGAGGGATCAGTCAGGTTGATCGTACAAAGCGATGACCCAAAGAAACTGGCAGTCACTCTCAACCCAATCATAGTCTAGATTCAACAATCTGAGGATGCTGAGATAAATATGTCTATACCTCTTGAGTTTGAAGCAGCGCCACTCATAAAAGCGCCAGCACCAATTGAGGTCGAATTCATGTCTCCGGCAAATGCACCCGCACCATTTGAGGTTGCAGTCCTGCTACCTAAGGCACATGTTCCATTAGAAGTGAGAGTAGCCGCACCGACCATAGTGAAGATATCAACCGTGCCACCATTCTATACAAATGTTGTACCATGGGACTATACAGCCGAGGCAAGAAGGAAAGGCAAAGTCAAGACTGAAGAAGCTACCGTAGCACAGGATATGACAAGAACTGGTAGAGTCTCCACGCCTGAACATCTGGCTGAATCAAGCAACCAAGCTTCCAATCGGCCAACCATTATCGAGACAGGTCAGGACGACTTTTGGAGGAAAGTACAGGCCAAGGAGTATTTGGTCATCGATCAGTTGAATAAGACGCCAGCATAGATATCCATTCTTACCTTGCTACAGAATTCTGAGACACACATGGGTGCTTTGTTGAAAGTGCTGAATGAAGCATATGTGCCGAAGAATATCACTAGCGGGGAAATGGACAATATGGTAGGCCAAGTTTTGGAAAGCCATAAGATCACCTTTCACGAGGACGAGCTGCCACCTGAAAGGCTGGGTCACAACAAAGCACTACACATCACTGTGCAATGCGAAGACTATTTCATCACCAGAATTCTGATCGACGGAGGATCCAATCTTAATATCTCTCTGTTGATAACACTCGAGAAATTGGGCAAAGGGATAAAAGATGGAGAAATCAATGTAAAGGCTTTCGATAGTTCTCAAAGATCCACCATTGGTGAAATTAGCCCGTGCCTGTAGATGGGACCAACTTGGTTCGAGGTTGACTTCCAAGTAATAGATGTACCAGCGTCCTACAACTTGCTATTAGGACGACCATGGATACATACTACTGGGGCCGTAGCATCAACACCGCACTGGGCAGTGAAGTTCGAATGGAATCACCAGGAAGTGATCATTCATGGCGATCGTAGCAATCCTATCTACAGCCTCTAGACTATTCCAGCCATCCAGAGAAGAAGGAAGCTAGGTGGAGAAACTTACCACCACATTGAACGGGTCAATGCCATTGATAAGGACAAATGGTGGGATAGCACGATCACAAGAATGATGAATTGGCGAGGTTTTAAGCCAGGTAAAGGGCTCGGCAAGAACCTCCAAGGGATCTCCAAACCCATCAAGATCAAGAAACATGGCACCCCCTTCCGTTTGAGATACGAATATACCTGGGAGGAATTCAATAGCTGGTCGCCACCATGGCGCGGTCCTTACTACCCACCGAAACATCCAATACCGCATCTAGAGAAGACTTTCCACCAGGCTGGCATTATCTATGGGTCAGACGAAGAAGAGGCACTTGCAGCACTAAGGAACTTATTTCTAGAGGAGAGTGACATGGACTGCTGTGTTATTCTTGAGGAGGAGGGGGAGGAAGGCCCTTCCATACAGGTTGTGAGTAGAGGGGAGTATCTCAAGAATTGGACCGTCAGAATAGCCAGAGCCCGACGAGCCTCTGGGTAGCAAGGCTAAAACAAGCATTGTTCATTGTTTTTACCAAATGATTTTCTTTTCGCATTTTTCAATTCCATCAATAAGATATACAATGTTCAAAACATTTATTCAATTTATCAAAAGCACTTTTAAGTTTTATGAATCAATATTTATTACTGTTGTTTTTCTCTCACTACTTTATCTATACATCATTACTTTTACTTATCTTGATGAACCAATGACTGTGACATGCAACGAGACAACGCAACAAACGGACATTGATTCAGAAGAAGATGATATACCTGACAAGATTGTCAAAGAAGTTGAGAATTTTGAGAACAAACCTAAGTCCAACCTGGACGAGACCGAAATTGTCAACTTGGGGGATTCAGAAAATGTCAAGGAAACTCGTATTAACATTCATTTTTCACCGTCAGAGAAGAAGGAATACACAGAATTCTTGAAGGAGTATGGGGACATATTCGCTTGGTCATACGATGACATGACTGGTCTAAGTACATCCATTGTGGCTCACAAACTACTAATCAATCCAATGTGTCCGCCGGTAAAGCAAAAGCTCAGAAAGTTCAAGCCTGATATGAGCTTAAAAATCTAGGAAGAAGTTACCAAGCAGATCAACGCCAAGGTTCTTAGGGTAGTCGAGTATCCGACATGGCTAGCTAACATCGTGCCAGTGCCAAAGAAAGATAGGAAGGTCAAAGTCTGTGTCGACTACCGGGATCTCAACCGGGCCAGTCCAAAAGATGACTTCCCCTTGCCTGACATACACATCCTGATTGACAATTGAGCCAAACATGAGCTACTGTCATTCGTGGATTGCTTCGCTTGTTACCATCAGATCTGGATGGATGAGGAAGACGCTAAGAAAATGACCTTCATTCTGCCGTGGGGAGTGTACTGCTATAAGATGATGCCGTTTGGCCTGAAGAACACTGGGGCCACCTATATGAGGGCTATGACCACTATCTTCCACGATATGATACACAAAGAGATCGAGTTTATGTGGATGATGTTATTATCAAGTTCAAGAAAGTCACTGACCACATAGAAGATTTGAGGAAGTTCTTCAATAGATTGCAGAAATACAACCTGAAGCTAAACCCTACGAAGTGTGCATTCGGGGTTCTTGCCGGTAAGCTGCTCGGGTTTATTGTCAGCCACCGAGGGATAGAACTGGATCCGTCAAAAGTCAAAGCCATTCAAGAATTACCACCGCCAAGGAAAGACGTGATGAGTTTCCTGGGGCGCCTTAACTATATCAGCCGATTCATAGCACAATCTACAGTTATACGTGAGCCTATCTTCAAGATGCCGAAGAAGGATGTCGTGACTAAGTGGACCGACGATTGCCAAAGGGCCTTCGATAGAAATAAGGAATACTTGTCCACACCACCTTATCCAGGTAGACCTTTACTACTCTATCTTGCAGTGTTAGATGGAGCTTTCGGCTGTGTTTTGGGATATCATGATGAAACGGGTAGGAAGGAGCAAGCTATTTATTATCTCAACAAGAAGTTCATTTTGTACGAGGCTCGGTATTCTCTGTTGGAATGCACATGTTGTGCTTAGACTTGGGTAGCTCAGAAGCTGAGGCATTACTTATGTGCCTACACCACATATCTCATATCAAGGATGGATCCCTTAAAATACATCTTTCAGAAGCCCATGCCCACAAGCAAGCTGGCCAAGTGGCAAATCCTGTTAAGTGAGTTCGACATTGTCTATGTGACTGAGAAAGCAGTCAAAGGGCAGGCACTGGCAGACCATCTTGATGAGAACCCCGTGGACGGAGAATACGAACCCCTTAAAATGTATTTTCTCGATAAAGAGGTATCATTCATAGGAGAAGATATTGCAGAGTCCTATGACGGTCAGAGAATGTTCTTCGATAGAGCGACAAATTTCAAAAGATTCGGCATTGGTGCCGTCCTAATATCAGAAACTGGTCAGTATTATCTGGTATCTGCCAAACTCAGATTCCCCTACACCAACAATATGGCCAAATATGAAGCATGCATCTTAGGACTCAAAATGGCGATTGACATGAATGTTCAAGAGTTGTTAGTGATTGGTGATTCAGACCTACTTATACATCAGGTACAAGGAGAAAGGGTAACCAGGAATTCCAAGATATTGTCGTATCTGCACCATGTGCAGGAATTGAGAAAGAGGTTCACAAAGACGGAATTTCAACATGTCCCCAGGTGAGTTCGCTGATGCATTGGACACTCTGTCATCTGTGATTCAACATCCAGACAAGAATTTCATTGATCCCATTCCAGTAAAGATCCATAACTAACCAGCTTACTGTGCCCATGTGGAAGAAGAAGCAGACGAAAAGCCTTGGTTTCATGATATCAAAGAATATTTGCAAAAGAAGAGTACCCAGAGCTTGCAAATCCTACTAAAAAATGCACACTTCGGAGACTGTCCAACAACTTCTTTCACAGCGGAGGAATTCTGTATAGGAGGACTCCTGATTTGGGACTACTAAGATGTGTCGACGCAAAGGAAGCATCCAAGCTACTAGAGGAAATTCATGATGGGGCCTACGGTCCATATATGAGTGGTTTTGTTTTAGCAAAGAAGATACTCCGGGCTGGTTATTTTTGGATGACTATGGAAATGGACTGCATCCAGTATGTTCGAAAATGACATCGCTGTTAGATACATGCAGACATGATAAAGGTACCTCCAAACGAGCTTAAAGCCATAAGCTCACCATAGCCGTTCGCCACTTGGGGAATGGACGTTATTGGACAAATCCAGCCCGCTGCCTCTAATGGACACATGTTCATCCTAGTAGCCATCGATTATTTTACCAAATGGGTTGAAGCAGCATCCTACAAATTAGTGACTAAGAAAGTGATGGACGACTTTGTCCGAGACCGTGTTGTTTGCCGGTTCGGAATTCCAGAATCAATCATTACTGATAATGGTTCCAATCTCAACAGTGACTTGATGAAAGCTATGTGCGAGACCTACAAAATCAAACACAAGAATTCCACGGCCTACAGACCTCAGATGAATGGAGTTGTAGAAGCCGCTAACAAAAACATCAAGAAGATATTGCGGAAAATGATAGAGAAGCATAAGCACTGGCATGAGAAGTTATCATTTGCTTTACTGGGATATCGCTCCACGGTCCGCACATCAACTGGGGAAACTCCTTATATGCTGGTTTATGGTACAGAAGTTGTTATTCCCGCTGAAGTTGAAATTCCATCTCAAAGAATTATACAAGAAGCAGAGCTCAGTGACGTAGAGTGAGTAAAAAGCCGTTATGAACAACTAGCCCACATAGACGGAAAGAGAATGACTGCAGTCTGCCATGGTCAACTCTACTAGAATAGAATCTACAGAGCCTTCAACAAAAGAGTTAAGCCGAGACAGTTCACACCGGGGCAGTTGGTGTTAAGGAAAATCTTTCCACATCAAGAAGAAGCCAAAGGGAAGTTCTCTCCAAACTGGCAAGGTCCATACATGGTTCATCGAGTGCTGACAGGAGGATAACTCATACTCGCATAAATAGATGGAGAAGTCTGGCCAAAACCGATCAACTCAGATGCAGTCAAGCACTACTATGTGTAACTTTATGCTTTTATCAACAATGTAAATTGAACTACGCCTGAACTGATTCCCGTTTAAGAGGGGATACATAGGCAGCCCTATGGGTTCGGTAACAATTCAATAAAAATTCCATTTCCCTCGATATTGGAAACTGGGGCAAAATTTTGAGGAGGACCCTCAAAATTCTGAGGTAAGTTCCACCAATGATCGCTCGAGCAGCAGTCAGAAACATCAACCCATCAAATTGAGGCAGAATTTTGAGGAGGGCCCTCAAAGTTCCATAGCAGGAGAGGTTGCAATGTCTTGAATCGTGTTACGATCACCGATTCATACGAACTATTTTAAATAAACATTATTACTTATTACAAAATCATGAATACTTGTTGATGTTTTATACGTCAATACCACACAAGGGGGGGGGGGGGGGGGGGGTTATTCGTGTGGTGTCCAATTTTCGCGTGCAGTAGTTATAGAAGGACTTGGTTCTTCTATGTGTTTCAACTCGTACTGTTGTGGAATAATAAATGCAGAAAATTAAAGAGCACAAAGATTTATACGTGGAAAACACCCCGCTCAAAAGGTGAAAAAACCATGACCTACTACTCAGTAGGATTTTCTCAAAATACTACAGTACAACTCTAAACCAACAACTTTTACAAAATAAACTCTTTTGTAAACCTAAGGATTAACTCTAACCCTTATAACAACACGCCACATGCTGTTGTGACTACGTCAAGTTAAATCTAACTTGAATGATACAACTCAAGTACCTAGTACAATTTGCTTCTAAGAAAGCTGAAAAAGGTACAATTTTAGACCATCTACTACAATAAACTAGACTAAAAGACAACAGATGGAACTGGTTCTTCTAGCTGGTTCAAGTAGCTCCAGATTCGCACTCTCCAATTTGGCTCGAACTGCTTGCAAAATTTCTTCACGAATTTTGCTCTCAATTCTTGATAAATTTCTGTTTTTGTGCGTCTATATACAATAAGAACAATCTGCAATTTATAGGAGTTAGTAGATAAGGATTTAACTAGAATCCTAATGCAACTCTTCCTTGGTGGAAGAGTTCTAGTCAAACTCAACTCCTAAATCCTTCCTTATCTTAGATTCTATTCTTATTGAATAAGGAGTCCTTCTCCAATTTCGTTTTTGCAATCTTTTCGATCAGAAGATATCTCAATTTTACCAGAATACATTTATCTCATGCATGTGCATCTCATGTGCCTTTAACTCTGCTGGTCTATGTCACCTGTGATGGACCTGGTTCATCTCGGAGTTCCTTTGTCAATCTTCAAAACTATTTCCTTTCTTGGGCTAACAAATTCCCCCTTTTTTATGATCACAAACTTTGTGCTTCAGACCTGTTTCAGCTTAGTCCAACATTGACACATATAAGAGTATTAAGCATTTATCACAAAGAACCAGGTTCATTAGGTTATAAATATCACATGTTCAGAGCACAACCTATCTTCCCCTTTTGGCGTCACCGAAAAGTTGCCAAAAAAATTGTGTGAATCCCAGATTTTTAACACTTACTCATGGCCATTTAGGCAACTGCATATGCAATCATGGATTAATCATCAATAATCAACAATCAACTAAGAATTCAAACTATCAAAAAATAGAGATACTGAATCAGAGCAAAAAGCATCAGATATCATTGATAGAGCGAATACGATTCTGCCACAATCCACAAAATAAAACAAAAACAGTTAAAACATGAGCAGCAAACAAAAATTCTGAATCTGAGTCACTGAAAGTTCTACACAAGCTAGGAAATTAAGGCTTGGAAAAATAGCAGACTGGTTCATTTAGCCAAGATGGATTGTTTAGCAGACTTAGAAACAGATGAAGACTTCTTTGAGAAACTCTTGGCTTTCTTGGGCTTAGGGGTCTGAACCACTACCTCTACCACTTTTTCACTTTGATGGACCAGGTCCATCTCATCCACTTCAACGACCTCAATAGGCTCAACAACCTTTTCTTTCCCTTTTTCCACTCTTTTCTTCTACTCCCCTCTAAAGCTCTCGTTAACTCGTCCTCACTTTGCATTACCTTTCTCCTTGTAGTTCTTCCTCTTGGAAGAGAAATATTACAAGTCTCAGAAGGAGCAACTTTTCTTTTCTTACATTCTCTTGCTGTTCCAGACGTTTGAGCTTTAGGAGTTCTTTTCTTTTTTTGAATGTAATTATCGCCTAACATTTTCAGCAGATTCGCCAGGGTTTCCTCAGTAGATGAACCAGGTTCATCTGTGTGCTTTTCTAAATTTACTAACCCTTCAGTGGTTTCTCCTGATTCAATTCCCCATGCGTTCTTGCTACTTTCTTCATCCTTTTCTGGCTCACCTCCACAAATAGCCATTCTAACAGATTCAGAGGTGGGTGAAGAATCAGCCACTTCTTTCCCTTTTCTCTTTCTCATTACTCTGTACTCCCTCACTCTTATTTTTTTTAAATTTTTACCACCTATTCTTATTGTTTCCGGCAACTCCACATCTATTACAAACCCAACCAGTATGAACCTATTTTCTATGTTTTTCAGCAACATCAGAGATGACCTCAGAAGAAGGACTTGGCACAGATGTTACCTAAGTCATCAAAAATTTTGGAATGGTTTTGTAAGGGAGGGGATGGTTTGAATGAACTTCTAGTTTTGAATTTACCGTTAAGGTTTCCCTAGAATCTAGGTATTTTAATTTTGTAAGGATTCTTGTTGAAACAGAACTAGTTCAAAGTCAAATGGATAGGCTTTGAAAGGGTTTTGAGTTTCGACAGAGTTCTGCTCATGATTTAATTATTAGTATTTCAAAGTGTGCAGAGTGTAGAACACATACCTCGCCTTTCAGATGAACCAACACGATGAACCAGATTCATCATTTCAGAATCCTCTTGATCAATCCTCAATTTTCAAAGATAGAAAAAAATTTCATTTGTGATCAGTGAGTCATATCAAAACATGGCTTAAGAGTATAATTTTTACAGTATGAGACTGAGCATTATTAATCTGATTATTTACACCCCAGGACATCATGGTCTAAGGACGTCATCCTTAATTGTCCAAAGATAGCATTCATGGTCCGATAGGAACTTGCATCATGTTTAAATTACGCACAATATATGCTTGTATTGTCTATTTGCAGGTAATCCAGCGAGCAACGGACATGCTAGCAGGAGTGGTCCCGCTTCAGTTCTCCTAACTACCCCTTAAGCCGCTTATTCATCCGGCCTTGTATGTTGCGTTCGTTCTTGGAATAACCCCATCAGTATACTTCGCCGATGGGTCCTGAACTACATACGGCTTGATTCCTATAAAACCAGGGATATGTAGGCAACTCAGACACCAGGGTGCGACCTATGTCTCTTCAAACCAATTCGCTCGGTCAAAATTGGCCATCATGTCTTTTCGTGACAACTCTTTCATCCGTCCCGGATAAAGAGGGGCAGCTGTTGATACCTAATTTTCCTCAAATTATTTTTAAACTTGTTGATATACCTTCAAAATCAGTTTTTAGAATAATTGGCATTTATTCTAATTTATCCAGTATTTTTTATCTCCAATAATTAATAAAAAATGGCATTACAAATGATTTCAAAACATTTCTTGGTTTAATATATTATTTTTTGTCCTATTAACGTTTAATTATTTCACAAAGTAGCCAAATTAGCGTTATTTGGCTATAATTGCAATAACTTTGCAATTATAGCTTATTTATACTTTTTAATGCTATTTTAATTCAATAAAATCAGTCATTTTATATTTTTAATACCAATTAATCACTTTAATTTCATCTACTTAGCCTTAATTTCATTTCATATAATTATTAACCATTTTTTATTAATTCATTATCTTACTTTATGGGTATTTAATATCTAGCCTCTTTTAAATTCAATTTTAATTCAATTTTACCCGGACCCTAACCCAATTAAATCAGCCCAAAACGTCAGGCTTAGTCTCTAAAGACACCCGACCCAATCCCCCATTCAATTTGAGCCGTTGATTAATTCAAATTAACGGCCCAGATTAACCCCTTCCATAATTAATCCTAAACGACTACCCCCCCCCCCTTCTCATTTCCCCCGTTTCATTCTCTCTCACCTTCTCTCTGGTTATCTTTGGTTCTCTCTAGAACCTTCTCACCTTCCCCCTTCCCCCTCCGTTGAGCGCTGTTTCCCTTTTCCGGCCACCTTTCTTGCCGGAAACCATGAGGTCTCACCCCTCCTAGCCTATGTCTCTTCCCCCACGCCGGCTTGACACTATCCTGAGGCCCTTAAGAGAACTTGGAGCGGTTCAACTCCTACCTATGTCCTTTCATGCCATTCTCCAGCCATCCATGGTCGTCCGAGTAAGATCTTTAAACTTTCCGGTTGAAACCAGTAAAATTTTTAGTTTTCTTCTCCTCTCTGGGTCCTCTCTTTGAAACCCTAACTTCTAAAACTTTCGATTTTTCTAGATCTGTAACAGATCTATACATATTTCTAGTTGTTTCGATGTTTTCTTCAAGGAGTTTTCATTTTCCCTAAAATGATTTTTCGTCTTCAAACTAGGGTTTCTAAAACCTTTCTTCAAAAATGATTTCCTCGAGTTTAAGTGTTATTATGTGATTCTTCTCATATGTTTAAAAGGCTTTTGTTAAAATCAATTTCAATCATAATTTATTATGTTAAAGCCTTAATTTTAACACTGTATTATAATCCTGAGTCTTTCTCTATTGATTTGTTCTTTTGATTTGTATGTGTGTCTGTTTCTCATGAGTATGTTCCTGATTATACTGTGATTTTTACCATACTGTGCTTGTTAGGGTTTCTGTACGCCTCTTCTTGCCTATATTTTGTTTATTTCGTTTATTCGCAGAAATCTGTAGTATTTTCCTTCAATTATTACTTTCAATTCCTTGAATCCCTGATTTCCAGTGATTGATACCTTTAATGATTTCGTAGGGTAATATTCTTTACTGATTGCCTGCCTTATTGTGTGGACTACATCGTTTATTGATTCTCAACATTTGTTTCCTTAATTAGGACTCTATGAACCTAGACTAGTTACTTGTTCTGTACTTGCACTACTTGAAGTATTTTGTTATTTGTTATGTTCCAATTATACTATGATTTATTTCCTTATTTGTTACCTGTTCTTACCGTTTGAAGTTAATTCCCTTAATTAAGGGAATACTTGTACTGATTTCATTCTAATTGGTTCTAAGTTCCATAATTACTGTACAATTGTGATTTTTTCGTTATTTTACCTAGCTTCAAACTATTATATATACCACTAAGTCTCTCTCTCAGAAATAAACTTTTTGCTCTCTCTTATGTGTTACTTCTTATTGCTTTGAGTTAGCCGGCTGCAAGCCAAGGCTAACTATTGTGCTCTCTAATCTCCTACTTTGTGTTACCGTCTTATTCACTGGTATGTTCTAATTCAATTCTAGTTCTCAAACCAACATGTTTCTATTGCTGCTTCAATTCATTGTGTTTCTAATATGGTTCTATCTACTATTTTGTTGTTCAACATGTAATTAAACCTTTGCGTCATCTCGTATGTTAAGTTATGCTTTACCTTCTATAATCAGCATGTCTCTATGAACTTGAAACCTGTTTCAATGTACCCTACTTTATTCCTATGTTTGTATACTGGTTTTAATTAGGGCATACTCTACTACCTAATGTTGTTTTGATGCTGACTATGTACTATGCTATACCCCAATCCCATGAACCCCTTTAAGAGCTTCTGATTTTGTATCCATGTCTACTTCTGCCTATTATTTGTTCACTACTCTGTGCTTTATGTGTCCCCAATCCCTCACTACCTTGTTTGTAGTTGCTAAACTTGTCTTGGTATGTTGTTCTGATCCCAAAAATTTGAATGTGTTTGTTCTGACTGCCCTACTCTTTTCAAGTTGTTTTACTGAATAAAGTCCTAGTACGAAACTCCTTTTTTTTTTAAAAACCAGTCTTTCTTGTGTAAGACTATTTCCTTACTCAAAGCTTTCCAAACTATGTCAAGCACTCTCACTTTACTCCTAGACCCGTAAGTTCTGCCCCCTTTGTGTGAGCATTGCTTTGGGACCCTTGAGCTCCCTCTGAACATTGACACACTAAGGCTGGCCCTTCCACACTGCACTTACTCTACTATGGCTATGAAATCTGGGTGTGAGCACTGCCCGGGATCCGTTGAGGTCCTTAGGGAACTCTGACACACCCGGATTATGAGAAAGGCTGTGAAACATCATATGGCACTGAGGATATGGAGATCTGGGCCTATACTGCAGGCTCCCTATAGATAACTTCTATTTTTTTTCTTATTTCCAATTATGTAATTCATGCTCAATGGTTTGTAATAATTATTTGTAAACAAATTTGGGGTTGGATAGTGAAAAGGGAGGGTAATATGTATGTTGTAGTACATCCAAGGGTAGAAACCATGCTCCTAGGTTTACTTTCCTTTGTGCGCAATAGAATTCATGTTTAGGAACAACACACATAAAGCGTGCCATGTGTTAGATACCATGTTTCCCTAGGATTCATATATACTGTTTTTCAGCATCTCATCATTACCACTATCACTTATAAATCCTGTCTCCAGAGTAAATAGTAACATTAAAATGAAATATCACCATGTGATTCTGCCCTATGTTAACCTTACATGTCCTTAAAGCATTTAGAAATCCTGTCCTAGGATAAATGTGTTAACATAAACCGCAATCATGCCTCATGATGATACAACTATGCTACACACCTAGAAGTCCTGTTCTAAGGTAAACAACATTAAAACAAGCAGTCACTTCTGCCTATTCTGAAACTGTGCACAATGTTATGACTTTGTGTGCATTTAGAAATCCTTTTTTAGTGATTCTGCATGTGCATCATTCTGCATTACATATGATGATCTAGGATCACACTCGCCTATTACACTTTGCCTCACTAATGCATAAAAGAAATATGAAAAAATCTACCTCACTCTAACAACTAGTAATAAACTCTTCTATATTCTGCAACTACCAACCTAAAAACTGTTAACCCTCCTGATAACTGTTACATATGATCCCACGCCTAGGCAAGCCTTAAGTAATTAACCTTAAAATAAAACTGGAACTATCCTCTTGTGAATACTGTCTAACTATCAGCATGTTTAAAACCAGCAGGCAAAACTGATTAGGACTTCTTCTCTGAGTTATGCAATAAATATGTCTCTCTGTTGGTATCACTTAGATACCATGCTTAGGATCTGAATTTAAACCCAGAACATAACTTTGTTTGAGTCATGTTGATTCCTTGTCTTATCTATTGAGGTATTTGAGCCATTTCCTGTTTATATGTTATCCCCCTATCTACAGTCCTATCTGTTTTTCTATATGTCGCTTTAGTATTTTACCTTTAAAACCTGAGGGTCTGCCTAGAACCTCCTTTATAGGATAGAAGTCCTAAATTCCTCCGGGACTAATAGGAAGGTATGGGTAACAGTATGCAATAGAGGTCGTTACCAACACTCGCTTTAATTACCTTCACGGGGTGTGAAAGGGTATATATGGATATGATGACTGGTGCGCTAATACCACATGTAGCCCCTCTTCAAGGAGTGTCATACCGGGTATTGCATTGATGTGATCCATATTACAAACAAACCTAGGATACTCTTACTCTATATACATGCTTAGACTATAATTCATTTCAAGATTTATCTCTCTAACTGTCTTCAAATGTGTACTTCGACTAAAATCCCCTACTATTTGGACAATATTTGCTTACTTGCTAGTTGTACAAAATTCACAAATGCTATTTGGTCGGGAACCACACTTGTGGATCATGAGGGGTGCCTAACATCTTCCCCTTAGGATAAGTTCAAGCCCTTACCCGATCTCCGTTTATCGAACTTAGTTGTAAATGAAACCCCATTAGTGCCCTAATGCACCTTAAAATCGTTAGATGGCGACTCTTCAACTATGAAAACCCCTTTCCCAAATGGAATGAGTTGTCCCAACCAATGTCATAAACCCTTTTAACCGGCCCCGAAAGGAGTGTTTGGGGAATAAAGGGGCACAACAAGATCTACATCAGGGATATTATTCGCTTGCATGGTGTGCCCGTGTCCATTATTTCTGACCGAGGTACTCAGTTTACCTCCCATTTCTGGAGAGTATTTTAGCGTGAGTTGGGAACACAGGTTGAGCTGAGCACAGCATTTCATACTCAGACGGACGGAGGTTCATGGGACCAGTTCTTGCCTTTAGTTGAGTTTGCCTACATCAACAACTACCAGTCAAGCATTCAGATGGCTCATTATGAGGCGTTATATGGTAGCGGAGTCGGTTGTCGGTTGGGTGGTTTGAGTAGGGAGAGGCTCGGTTGTTGGGTTCAGTGTTAGTTCAGGATGCCTTGGATAAGGTGAAGATTATTCGGGATAGACTCCGTATAGCTCAGTCCAGGCAGAAGAGTTATGCAGACCACAGAGTTTGTGCTTTGGCCTTTATAGTTTGACACTGAGTATTGCTTCGGGTGTTGCCCATGAAGGGCGTGACGACGTTCTGAAAGGAGGGAAAATTGAGCCCTAGGTACATTGGTCCCTTTGAGATTCTTGAGAAGGTAAGGGAGGTGGCCTACAGACTTGCTTGGCCAACGAGTTTATCAATCCTGCATCCGGTGTTTCATGTATCTATGCTTCGGAAGTATCTTGTCGATTCCTCTTATGTACTAGACTTCAGCAGTGTCCAGTTGAACAAGGATTTGACTTATGAGGAGGAGCCGGTAGCCATATTAGCCCGGCAGGTTCGTCAGTTGAGATCGAAGAGTTATCCTTCGGTCCGTGTTCAGTGGATAGGTCAACCTGTAGAGGCAGCTACCTGGGGGTCCGAGTCCGATATGCGAAGCCGATACCCCCATATTTTCCCCGATTCAGGTACCTTTCTATGTCCGTTCGAGGACAAACGTTTTTTTTAGAGGTTGAGATTGTGATGACCCAAAAGGTCATCCCGTGTATTATTAGTTAATTCTATGTTCTCACCACGAATTTCCTACGCAGCCCGGGCATGTAGCCGGGAAGCCTTTATTTAAAATTTGAATAAAGTTGACTTTGGTCCACATTTTTGGTAAACGGACCCGGACCCGTGATTTGATGGTCTCGGAGGGTCCGAAAGAAAATATGGGACTTGGGCGTATGCCCGGAATCGAATTCCGAGGTCCCAAGCCCGAGAAATGAATTTTTAAAAAAAATTGTTTTTTTAAAATATAAAAGGTTTTTGAAAGTGTAATTATATGTGAAATCTGTGGTTCGGGCATGTATTTTGGCTACAGAGCCTGGTACAGGTTCAAAATAATATATATATGTCATGTCTGTAAAGTTTGGTGAGAAACAAAAGTCACTCGACGTAATTCGGACTCACGGTTGTAAATTTGGAAGTTTTAGAAGTTTTGATAAATTTTATTGTTTTTGGGGTTTAATTTGTTGTTTATGATGTTATTTTGGTGATTTGATTACTCGAATAAGTCTGTAGGATGTTTTTAAGGTTGTGTGCATATTCGGTTCGGGGCTCCGAGGGCTCGGGTGTGTTTCGAATAGGCATCGGGGTGTTTTTGAAACTCAAAAATCTAAGGAAAAAGGAGAAAAATGGTAATTGTGCATGGGATTTGATGAATATGTGCAAAAGTTGAACCTGTTGGATCAGGGTTAGGCTTTGGAAGATTCAGAAATTAGGTTGTAAGGATAGTGACTCAGTCACGTGTTTGATTGAAAAGGGTGTTCCTGTGCTAGGAGAGCTTTGGAGTTCATTGTATTCGGGGCCAATCAGAGTGGGTGACTCTCAATAGCGGTCCTAGTGAGTTCAAAAGTTAAGAATGCGGCAATTAAAGATTTCAGGCAGCAATATGGTCGAGAATCGAGCTTTTGCAAAATGATTTATGAGAAAGAGGAGGATGGTTGGAATGTTCTATGACATGTTTTAGCATGCAAGATAATATTGGAGGAGTGAGAGGAATAGACTCCGGATTGAAGAAAAGAATTAGCAGAAGGGTGTGAGACGGGTTGCGAGATTTTGGCAGCGTAGTCTCGTGAATCAAGGTCACTCAGGATGAGTGAGGGTTGAGTTTGCTATGGTTCTAAGGAAGCTGTTATTGTTCCTGAGGCAATTGAAGATGATTAAAAGAAGATAGATTGATTAGCCATGGTTGAACTGGCACATTTGTGGCAGTGATAGGTTCCTTTGATGTGATTTAGTTATGCATGTGGTTTATGCCGGTGTGTGCGGGGCTTGTCGGCTGTCGTAACGGATCTCGTGTGGGAGCATTTGAATGCTATGGCCTGTCAGGTGTAGGCGGACATCGAAAGGGTTATGGTGGTATAGACTACTACTTAAGGATTTGCATGATTGGGTGATAATGGGAATTCACTTGTGTGTTGAGATGGTACACTTGAATTGAGTTAAGTAAAAGGGTTCTATATGATGAAGTGTTCACCGTATTAGTGGTTTAGCAGTTATGATGGAAATTCTTGCACTACCTCGTATTGGCATATTAGGTGCGGTGAGCAGTATGTAACGGGAAGTAAGAATCGAGATTCAGGTCTGACGTTTATGAGGATGTCATGAGCTCGGAAGGGCAAGACAAAGTGATTCGAAAGTTCAGTGTAAGCTGGTATTATCTTCAGTGTCACCTGAGATTAATATTCGGTGAAAGAGGCTTGTGCCCTGGTCATGGGCTCTTGATGTGTTTTTCGGCCTTAGTGTGGTCGGTGTTATGGATGGACAGACTTGTTGCCTGGTGTGGAAGGTCGCGGAAGCATAACCGTGAAAAGATTGTATAAAGTGTGACCTGTGGTTACTTAATGGATTTCAGATTTGGACTGAGTATGAAGAAGTGCAATATTGCTCAATTGAGAATTTATGCCAGGAGGGCGTTCGATTAAGTTGATTATGGATTTTTGGGTGTTAGTCTCGGTGATGTCGGTTGTTCTCGCGTATTACGAGAGAAAGTAGGGTTAATGTGGACCCAGGTAAAAGCTAATAGCTATGTTTGGTGCGAGCAAGGTGGCTCAATGTTTGTGGATGGATTTATATATGATTATGGGATTCGTGTGAGTGAGGCATGTTCCTTTCAGTAGAGCATCTTTTCATGGAAAGATATTAGAATTGCGGGTGTTGTTCCGTCTTCGCCAAATTCATGCATTGTTGTGATTGTGCCGTGTGAGTTGTGAAGCGGCTTTGATAATTTTTTATGTGTTGAAGTCCCGCATAGTAGGGATGTTATGTGAGTAGGGCAACTCTTGAGATCCAGAGTATATATATATATATATATATATATATATATATATATATATATA
>ML408272.1:0-56955 GCA_005239525.1 Nicotiana knightiana | reverse complement strand
TAAAATCCTATATTACTTGTCGACCACGTACACTTGCGTGTGCATTGGGAAATCAACCAACGAACTCGCACGTCGCCACCCTTCATGCTTTTACTCTCATCCTCCCCATATTATAAATAAGCATACACGGCATCACCCTTCCTGCTTTTACTCTCACGATGTATTTCATTCAGGTTCGACATCACCCTTCATGCTTTTACTCTCACAATGTATTTCATTCAGGCACGACATCACCCTTTGTGCTTTTACACTCTTCCTCACAATAGAATATATTTGGATCATGCACAACATCACCTTTCATGCTTCACAATCCTCCTTACCAATCACAGAATCATTAACAACATAAAAAGAGGGATTTCACAAGTAATAGATATTTCATCATAGTTTCTATTATCATTTATCATTTCAATCTCAATTCATTATTCACAAGGGATTTCACAAGAAATCAGTGTTCCAACATAGTTTCTAGCGTCATTTGTTATTTAAATCTCAACTCAATGTTCACAATATTATCCATCATGGTGGAACCGGATACCAAACTTCCAATATTTCAACAACAACGATAATCACAAGTAATCGGCTTTACAACTACCAAAATAAAAAGAATTTACTTTCACTCGCATGTTATGACCTAACCACAACGTATAGGTATTCCCTATACATTGGATATAGCAGAAAAACATGTAACAAGTAGTCACACAATACCTATTCCCTCAAGCTAAGGTTTGAATATTGTACGGCCACTGAAGCCAGTGAGCGGCCGCACTCACAAATGTGCGGTCCGCAGAGTCAAGTCCAGATCCCAGTTCAAGCCAATTGTGTGGCCGCACTTAAAAATGTGTGGTCCGCGCAACTTAATGAACTACGGTTGCATACCAACTTTGTACGTCCGAAGAGGGTCGAGTTGACCAGTCAGCTTAGAGTGTGGACCGCACTCAGAATTATGCGGCTGCACAACCTCCATTGGGGTATTTTTGTCAGATATTTTCAGCTTAGTATAAATAGGACTTTTTGTCATGTTTAGGTTAATTTTTGTTTTTTAAGAGAACCTGGGCCATTTTTCTTTACTGCTTTAAGTAATTTTATATTATATTTCTCTCCAAACAGTAGATTTTCATCCCATAATTAATTATTATGGATTGTATCTTTATTTCTTCTTTAATTTCTACAATTTTCATGAGTAGATTTTCTAGCTAGGGTTGTGACCCAACCCTAGTGTAGGTATTTGATGGGTGTTTGAATTAGGTCTTGTTTGTGATTGGGTTAGTGATATTTAGTCTAGTTATTACTTGAACTCAAGGATTAGTGGTTGAAAACACTGATTCATGCCTAATTGACTTAATCTATACTTGAGAAAGAAAGACTAGGTCTAGGAAAACTTTCCTTACAAGAAATTAGGGTGAACTCAAGAAATTAATAGCCTCAATTAAAGGGTTGAATCTAGAGATAGTAAGACCCAACTTGAGCTATTATCAATTGTATTGTGCACTACCCATTTGGACTTGAGAAAGCCAAATTGGGAAAAAAATCACTCAAACTACCGACCAATAATACTTGCCCTGGAGTTTTCAACCCATTGGGTAACCACTTAGGTTGAAGTAACGACCCTAGATCCTTTTATCATTTGAAAAACAACTCAAAACCAAAAATATTTGTCCTTAGTTTTATACTTGCATATGATAGAGCAAAGTTGAAGTAGAATACCAATCAATATTGTGGAAGTGTAAATTGAGTCAAAACATAGAATCAAACCAGATATACACGTCCCATTTATAACTCCTTGTGGATTCTATCCCGACCTTCGTTGAGTTTATTATTGCATCGACCGCCTCCCTACTTAATTGTGGTGTGGGTTTGGTCGAGATGAATTTTTGGCTCCGTTTCGGTGGAGTTAAAATGATTTAGCTATATATCGAGGTTCTTGTCTGTTTCATCTTTCTTTCCTTCCGAGTCACCAATTTTGTTTTGAATTGCTTAAAGGTACGTAATGGCTCTCAACAACAAGCCCATTTGAAATGTGCTAGTGGAGGAGGAGGTAGATGATGATCAAGGAGAAGAGATTCATCTCGAACCTCAAGTAAACAGTCGAGGCCGACTGCCTCATGATAATATTCCAAACCCTCCCCCACATCCACCAAGAGCAGCGCACCGGGTGTTTCCTAACGAGGGTTATGCAAGTGGAATATCCCCGCCTCGTATTAGGGGCGGACAACTTAGAAATATCAAATGTGATGCTTACACTAATTGATCAACGGGATTTTTTCACCAGAGCTCCAAGCCAAAATTATTACAAGCATCTCAAGGGGTTCGTTGATACTTGTTGGGGAGCAAGCAAACAAATGTTTCCAAGGATGCACTACATTTGAGGCTATTTCCCTTTTCTCTACGGGGAAAGGCTTTGGACTGGTTAGAGAGATTACCCAATAATTCCATCCACACTTGGGACGAGCTGGATGAAAAGTTCATTGCCAAATTCTTCTCTTTGGGGAACATGGCTACACTAAAGGATGAAATTCTAGAGTTGAAGAAAGAGCCCAATGAGCCATTGCACGAGATTCGGGAAAGATATCGTCCATGGTAAAAAAATGCCCGAACAATGATATGACTGAGTCCATGATCCAAAAGACCTTCTACAGGGGGGTCAATATAACAAATCAGTATGTGGTAAATCAACTCGCGGGGGTAACTTCATGAACACGCCTTATGCCGAAGCGTGTGAAATTTTGGATGAGATGGAGGATACCTCCTCGGCGTGGCAATGTTGAGCCAATGTTCCTCATGGTTACCCAAATGTTATTCACCTACACAAGGACCTACACGATCACGGGCAAGATATTGCGGAGTTTGACAACCAGAATGAACCAATTGTCCAAGGCTCAGCTTCAACAGGTTCAAGGGCAAAAACAAGTGAATTCTATGGAAGGGGTGAACATGATGGTGAAAAGGATATGACAAAGTTGTCAACAAGTACAAAACCTTCCGAAACTATTTGAGCAAGATAATAGTGGGTATAATAAAGGTGATTTATATGATGAGCATGAAGAAGAGGTGCAATATGTCAACAATTATCAAGGTCAAAGAAACAATGCTCCAAGACAACAACAATGGAGATCACAAGGAAACCAATGGACTTGGAAACAACAATAACAATCAAGTCAATTGGGGAAATAATAATAATCAAGGCAACTGGAGTAATCAAGGGAACCAAGGCAATTGGGGAGGTAATAATCAAAGCAATTGGGGAGGCAACAATCAAAGCAACTGGGGAGGCAATAATAATCAAGGGGGTTGGAAAAACAACAATCAAGGAAATCGGGGGTCGGAGTTCCAAAGGCCCCTAATGTATCAACAACCAAACAACCCGCCTCCATATCCATCGCAAGGTCATAGTTCTACTAATAGTGAAATAGGATGGATTCAAAATATGTTCAAGAAAATAATGGAAGAAAATGCCGACTCCGATGCCCAATTATCCTCTCACAACACACCCATATGCAATTTGGAGGTTCAACTTGGCCAAATTTCTCAAGCTCTAAATACTCTCCCTAAGGGGGCACTACCTAGTGATACGGTGGTGAACCCGAAGGGTGGGGACAATATGGGGCATGCAATGGCCGTAACAACACGAAGCAGGAGAAGTGGAGTTGCAAGTACAAACCAAAGAAGAAACGTACGCGGATGATAATGTGTTGGTTCAAGAAGATGCCATGCCATGCAATGATGTTCAAGCTAATGAAGAGGTGATGATTGACATTGATGAAAGAGTGGAGGAGACACAAGAAGATGTGAACCCGTATAGGTAGCAAGTGATAGACATACCAGATCCATTAGTGCAAAAGGTTAAGGAACACATGCCAAGGTTGCCTCCTCCATATTCTCAAAGACTTGCAAAGAAAAAAAATGAGAATCAATTAGAGAAATTTATTGATATGATGAATAGTTTGTTCATAAATGTTCCGTTGGTTGAAGCCTTAGAACAAATGCTGGGATATGCCAAGTGCATGAAGGATTTGGTAACAAAGAAGAGATGAATGAACTATGAAATAATCAAAATGACTCATCAAGTGAGTGCTATTATGAACTCCATGGCTCCAAAGTTAGAATATCCCGATGCCTTCACAATCCCGTGCACTGTTGGGAGTGCTGATTTTGTCAAAGTTTTATGTGATTTGGGGGAAAGCATTAACTTGATGCCCTTTTCTGTGTTCAAAAAATTTGGAATTGGGAACCAAGACCCATATCGATGAGGCTACAAATGTTACAACCCATATTTTCGTACATGAAAGTATTCCATAAGTGAATTAATGAAAGCTCGAAAATGAGATGTTACATTCCGTATTTTCGTACATTAACGTTTCATCGTAAGTTAATCGACGTAATTTCGACAATGAGATTGTTTTAGGATTATAAGTATTATGCAATTTCATACAAGCGATAAGTAAATTCATGAAGGTGAGAGGGTAAGTGAACTGAAGAAAGCGAGTTTCGTCGAAGTTTGACAAATTTGGGATAAAATACGGTCCGAACTCTAATATCCGGTATTTTTGGACTAGTACCATACAAGGTACCACATGACCATGATAGTAAGATGTACAAAGTGTGTTAAAAGTGAGTAGTATTTAAGTAATTTGAGATATTTCTTAATTATATTGATATTTTGTTAAATGTGGATTTTTGGGGGAAGATTAGCAATTAATTAAGGTGTTTAGTGGATAAGATTAAGGGGGAACATCATCCTTAATGTGGAAGCACACAAGTATTGATCAAATCACAAAATATGACTCTTATTTAAAAAATCAAGGTGGCACTTTTTAAGAGAGTTTGTGGCCAAGTCATCCCTATCAAGTGGGGCCCACAAAAACCAACAATTTTAAGAGATTCTTTACCTTATTAAGATATGATTCTAAATTTACCAAGTAAAGGATGAAGCTTCATATGGATTTGCAATTCTAAATGATTTGCAATGAAGTTATAATGTGTAATCGCAACGGGATTTTGTGATTCTAAGGGAGTACGGTGCAATCTTTCTTAAGAGTATCATATGGATTTTCCCCTACTTTGATCCGTTGTTGCAAATTGTCGCAATTGACGTGTGTTGGAACGATTGTAAAAACAATCGGATCAGGTATGTTAAGGCTAAGACCTTCCTTCATTTTGGCATGATCTCGTAATTACATATCTTTGATAATGAGGAATAAAGAGAAGTTCATACTCCCAAATTTATATACATTATCTTAGTCTCATAAGTTACAGTATTCTCCATTATCGGGACATTATATTCAATTGAGTGTTGACAGAATTTTCACCACCAACGAGCTATAATCGGTGGGCAGGCCCCTATTGGGCAACCTCATATCAGATGGTAAGTTATATACCGAGCCTAGTGTGGCCGAGAACATATGAGCGAGCCCATCATGGCCGAGATACAGAGCCTAGTATGGCCGAGCGTCTATTAGCGAGCCTACTACGGCAGAGCAGTTATATATACTAAGCCTTAGAAGGCTGGATAGCTATTTTACTTACTATATTGATAGAGTTGAGTCAGTATCAGCAGGTAAGCATATCTTTAGATTATCTTTGACTTCAAATTACTTTAAGATATTATATTATTAGTTCAGTTTCAACTTTCAGTTATTTATTGCCTTACATACTTGGTACATTGACGTCCCTTTTTTTCTGGGGAAGCTGCATTTCATGCATGCAGATTCAAACAAACAGACGGGTAGACCTCCTCAGTAGGTGTTTCCTGAGTTCATCTTCATTGGTAAGCTCCATGTCCTTCGAAGTTTTCGGGTCTGGACTTTTGCGTACATCTTATGTATATATGTTATGAGTAGGTCGGGGCCCTGTTCCGTTCACAATACATCCATCAGTAGAGGCTTGTATACATATCCTGTCAGTTAGTGCAGTATGTTGGGCTTGTAGCCCTTGTATGTTTATTTGGTTGGTTTGTTAGTTGTAGTAATTATGGCGGCCTTGTTGGCCCAGCCTTATATCGATGTTTAGTCAGTGTGAGTTTCCATCCAGTTTTATATTTGCATCGCAAATTTTCTTGCCATGTGGCCCATAGAAAAAGTATCACATTATATGTTCAGATCCCCTTAGTCGCAAGTTGGTACACAAGGATAGGTGAGGAACCGGGTGCCGATATCCCCCTCCCAGATTTGGGGCATGATAACAATTGGCGGATCGGACAATGGAAAGGTCATTGGGGATAATTGATGATGTGTTAGTCTGGGTCGAAAAGGTCATCCTTCCCGCAGATTTTGTGATCCTTGACTGTGAAGTTAACTACGGGGTACCTATTATCTGTGGGAGACCTTTCCTTGCTACTGGGATGGCTCTAGTTGATGTGGAAGCCGGTGAGCTCACCTTCCCGGTGAGTGATTAAAAAGTGGTGTTCCATGTATGCAAATCTCCGAGGCAACCAAATAGCAATGAAGTTTGTTCATTCGTGGATCTAGTGACTGAAGTAATTGTTGATGACACAATCACTATGATGAACGTTGAGGACACCTTGGAAGCTATGTTGTTAAACCATGATGAGGATGGGAAGGAAGGTGTTGGTTGATTTCCCAATGCACACGCAAGTGTACGTGGTCGACAAGTAATATAGGATTTTAAGTCCAGATATCGTACCCACAGGGACTTGTGATTAACTATCAACTAAACTAAACTCAAACAAATATTTTACTAAAATTAATCTAAAATAGTAAATTAAGAGATTAAAGAGACAACTAACTTAAAGACGAATTCAATGTAATTTGATATTCTAGAGTTATGGGTTGGCAAACAATCACGTTGAGTTTTCGACCTAAATCTTCAAATCAGGTTTATTGATTGACGAGGTTAATTTTGATCGTAGCCTTCTCCCGAAGTACAACTCGCCTATTCAAGCTAACCTAACGCCTATTATTCCTATGGAATCAGGATTAATAAGAACGCATTAATAATTCCCGTATAATAACCAAGCAAGGAGATTAGGTATATTGCTATCCTAACCGCAAATCCGCTCCCCTGAAGGGTTAAGATCTTACTGTACCCAATCTTATATGTAATCTATAATTCCCTCTCCCGAGTTCAACCCTAGATTAGTAGATAGTATTCAATTGGTGATCAAGCAATTAAATAATTAAGCGCAACATTANGCACCCAAAACTCTAGAACTAATAAACTATGAAACTAAAAGAAGAGAAGAGAAAAAAAACTAAGTAGAAGCCTTTTCCAAGTGTGGTGTGTGTTCCTCCACTTCAATCTTTCAATCCCCTTCAATGATCAATAATCCTCCTTTGATGATCCATCCCCTCAATGTTATGTTTTTGGGTCTATTTATATGTTTAGGATAAACCCTAAACGTGTAAGAGACTTCTATCCTAACTTGGAAACACTTAAAAACCTTTAAAACTCGGAGTTCACTGAAGCAGGTACCCAGGCCATGGCTGGCGTTTGAAGCGTAACGCCTGGCTAACGCCAGGCACCCCCTGGCCTTAAGAGCCAAACGCCTGGCTAACGCCAGGCTTGTCCTGGGTCGCTCCTTCTCCACTCTTGAGCATATTTTTCGACTTTTATGCTCTCATTTAGCTCGGCTTCCGTTTCCAATTCACCTACACATTAAATAAACCCCATTAGGCACATACGACGTGTATTTTTATCAATATAGCACATAAAATGCAAGGTATATAATGCTTAAAATCATGAATTCTAGCCACGCATCAGAAGGCTTTGTAGAATGTGTCAATGTTTTGCAAGGAATGAGGTTATATACTTATGAGCCCCGAAAACTTTTCTTGGATCTTGAGAACAGGAAGACTCCACCAACAAAGACCTCAATCGAGGGGCCTCCCACCCTAGAGTTAAAGTCTTTGCCTTCACACCTCAGGTATGAGTTTCTTGGCCCTTATTCCACTTTACCCGTTATTCTTTCCTCATGCTTAACTAATGTGCATGTAGATTCTACGTTGGCGGTGCTCCAAAGGAAGAAGAAAGAAATATGTTGGACATGGGCGGATATTGGGGGTATAAGTCCCGCCTTTTGCATGCATAAGATTATTCTAGAGGAGTATTCCAAACCCTCTGTGGAACATCAAAGAAGATTGAATTAGTCTATGCAAGAAATAGTGAATAAAGAGATCATCAAATGATTGGATGTCGGGGTTGTTTACCCTATTTTCGATAGTTCGTGGACCTTTCCGGTGCAATGTGTCCCAAAGAAAGGGGGCACGACTGTGGTAACAAATGATAAAAATGAGTTCATCCCCGCAAGAAATGTCACCGGGTGGAGGGTGTGCATGGATAATAGGAAGCTCAACAAAGTTACTCGGAAAGACCATTTTCCGCTTCCATTTCTTGATCAAATGTTGGATAGGTTGACCAGACGTGTTTTTTATTGCTTCCTTGATAGATACTCCAGATATAACCAGGTTCTTATTGCTCCCGAAGACCAAGAAAAGACCACTTTCACTTGTCCCTATGGCACTTTCGCATTCTCACGAATGCCATTTGGGTTATGCAATTCACCGGCGACATTTCAACGGTGTATGATGGCCATATTCACCTATATGGCGGAGGACTTCTTGAGGTTTTCATGGATGATTTTTCTGTAGTGGGGTTTTTAAGAGTGCTTGGAGAACTTGGACAAGGTATTGGCAAGATGTGAGGAAACTAACTTGGCTTTGAATTGGGAGAAGTGTCACTTCATGGTCGAGGAAGGTATTGTCCTCAGTCACAATATTTCCAAGAATGGTATTGAGGTTGATAAAGCCAAAATTGAAGTGATTTCGAAACTCCTCCCCCAACTTCCTCGCAGAGAGTGAGGAGCTTTCTAGGTCATGCGGGGTTCTACCGCTGATTCATCAAGGACATTTCTAAGGTGGTAAACCGCTTGTGCAATCTTTTGGAGAAGGACGCCAAGTTCCATTTCAATGAAGATTGTATGAAGGAATTTGAATTACTCAAGTATAAATTGACTACTACTTCAATTATCACCGCACAAAATTGGAGCTTACCTTTTAAGCTCATGTGTGATGCGAACGATGTAGCTGTTGGAGCGGTATTAGGGCAACGAATTGACAAGATCTTCTATTCGGTCTACTGTGCTGTAAGACCATGAACGAGGCCCAAGTCAACTATACGGTGACCGAGAAAGAACTCCTGGCTATTGTCTTTGCTAAGAAGTTTTGCCCGCACTTGATGGGTACAAAGGTGATTGTTCACACCGACCATGCGACACTTCGATATTTAATGAGAAAGAAAGACTATAAGGCAAGATTAGTGCGGCGGGTACTTCTTTTACAAGAATTTGATCTTGAGATTCAAGACCGCAAGTGGAGTGAAAACTAAGTGGCGGACCACTTGTCCCAATTGGAGGAGGAGGGGAGGCCACATGAGGGCCTTGAGATCAATGATTCCTTTCCTGGCAGGCAACTCCTATCCATTTCTATGATCAGGATGCCATGGTTTGCCGATGTGGCCAATTATATTATGAGTGGAATAGTACCGATGATTTCTCTTCAAACCAAAGGAAGAAGCTCAAACGGGACTACATGGACTACTATTGGGATGAGCCCTATCTCTTCAGAATTTGTACTAATGGTGTGATCCGAAGATGTGTACCAGAAGAATAACAATTGGGAATTCTTGAGGCTTGCCACTCTTCGCCATATGGTGGTTACCATGGTGGTGCAAGAACAACTACAAAGGTGTTAAGTTGTGGATTCCGTTGGCCTACTCTTTACAAAGACACTAGCAATCTCGTTAAGCATTGTGATGAATGTCAAAAGGCCGGTGGGATTTCCAGGGATAATCAGATGCCCCTCATCACCATCTTTGAGATTGATATTTTTGATGTGTGGGGAATTGATTTCATGGGTCCATTTGTGATGTTATGTGGGAACACCTATATATTGGTAGTTGTGGATTACGTGTCGAAATGGGTGGAAGCCGTGGGTTTGCCCAACAATGAAGCTTGGAGTGTGGTAACATTATTGAAGAAGAACATATTCACAAGGTTTGGCACTCCAACGACCATTATTAGTGATAGGGTACCACACTTTTGCAACAAATCTTTGGATACTTTACTCTCGAAGTATGGTGTCACTCATAAAGTGTCGCCCCCTATCATCCTCAAGCAAGTGGACAGGTTGAAGTCTCCAACCAGGAGATCAAGAGTGTTTTTTCAAAGACAATGAATTCCAACCGGATAGATTGGTCGAAGAAACTTGATGATGCTCTTTGGGCTTATAGAACAACTTACAAAACACCAATTGGTATGTCTCCGTATCAGTTAGTGTTCGGGAAAGATTGTCACCTTCAGGTGGAACTTGAGCACAAGGCTATGTGGGCATTGAAGAAGCTTAATCTTGAGTGAAATGCAACTGCCAACTTAAGGGTGGAGCAACTGAATGAGCTTGATGAGTTCCAGTTTCATGCATATTCAAGTTCTTCCTTGTATAAGGACAAGATGAAGTACCTCCATGACAAGTATATCCGTAATTCAACTCTCGGTTGCGGATGTTTCTAGGAAAGTTGAAATCCAAGTGGAGTGGCCCATTTAAAGTTGTGCATGTGATACCCTTTGGTAACCTAGATCTGAAAAATAAGAACAATGAAGTGTTTAGAATCAATGGGCACCTGGTGAAACATTATCTTGTCAAGGTTGATGATGGCCACGTTGTGGCGTTGCTGCATTTCAAGTGATTGATGTTAACCTGCATCATGCCACGACGTTAAATCAAGCGCTTCTTAGGAGGCAACCTATGTTTCTTTTCATTTACTTATTTTCCTTCTTTTTAGATAGGCTTCGTTTTGTGCTAACTAGTTTTGAAGTGTATAATGGAATGGGTGTTCATTGAAAGGACTGTACAAGAAAAAATTGGCTAAGTGTCACAAAAGCACAAAACTGCGGACCGCACCAGAATTATGCAGACTGCACAATCACTCTACATCCGCACTCGGTTGTCTGCGGCCGCACTCACTTTTGTACGGTCCGCATAGCCTCTTCTGAGTCTGTGTTACTGAAACTTTTCACGTGCATTTGTATACACCATGAGCTTCCATTCTAATGGATCCCGACTGCTATGTGTTGCAGAAAATGGTTAGATGCTATGGCAGAGGTGATGCACCAACAGGGAGGAGTGAGCCCTCCGGAGGCCGCGGCCGAGGCAAGAGTAACCTACCACTTGCCGTTCAGAAAATCATAAAGAAAATAGCAACTGCCAGCAGAACTCTTGACTCATCGGACACTAGTGAATATGCCTCGTCTAGGGAAACCTCTGACGGTCACTTTGTGGAGGTCCATCCTTGTCACGACCCAAAATCTACAATATCAAGCCAAACTTAGGAAATTTCTTCAAAAATGCTGACTTCCACAATATACGCTGAAATGCTTCTAGGTTATCCAAAACCCGATCCGTACATACGCCCAAGTCCGAAATCATCATACGAACATGCTGGAACCTTCAGATCCTGATTCCGAGGTCGTTTACTCCAAATTCTAGTCTTAGTCGATTCTCCCAACTTAAGGCTTCCGAAATGAGAATTTTCCTTTCAATTTTACTCCGAACTTCCCGAATTTCAATTCTGACCATACGCACAAGTCAAAATACCTGTAATGAAGCTGCTCATGACTTCAAACCGCTGAACGACACGCTAGAGCTCAAAACGACCTGTCGGGTCGTTACATTTTCCCCCCACTTAAATAGATGTTCATCCTCGAACGTGCTAAGGACTGCTCTGGAGTTATCTGAAATCACTGTTTAACACCTCGAGCACCTGCCTGTGCTATCACAGGCCAGTTAATTACATTAGCTTGATCAAATATGAAGATTCTTCTTTTATCCATATTATAAGCTCAGAATCCAATTCCACAGGGGAACTCTGTCAGCTGCGGACCGCCTCCGGATAATACAGCTCGCCTAAGTCTCCAAACCACCCACATCGCTATGAAGGTACCTGTGCAATAAAAATGCACAACAAGTGTATCATGAGTATGAAAACAACGTGTACTCAGTAAGTCGCCCGCCTAACCTCAGAGAGGTAGTCACGAGAGGTCGAATTAGACACTTGCTAAAGGTCAATTTAGTATATTCAAGTGAGACACTAAGCATGAATGTCACAGACAATTTATTAAAATCAGGAATAAATAATATCAACTCCTTCCACATTTAACACTTTAAATCTTCGTCATTTCAGTTGACAATTTAAATCATAATCAGGGATAAGAAACATCAGACTTATTTCACATTTTACACATCAATTCTCCTTCCTCATAACTGGCCATTTAAACTTCCTTAGGCCGATAAACATGTACGAATCACAGCAAATAGGCAGCAAATATCATGCGCAAGAAATGCCGAGGGTCTTCGGCCCAAACCAACATAAACATAAACTGTGCACTGCCAAGGGTCGAACGGCCCGAACCATAGATGCATCTATTTTCCCCGATCGTGAATCAATCATGCGACGTGGTCAATTTAATAATAATAAGGCTAACCTGCTCGCGAATCATACATGAGACTCTGGTGCTCATATGTACACGTATTTCACATAATGAATCAGCATTTTTATCAAGAAAACAGCTTCTCAGGAAATGATAAAATCCTCTTAAAGGAACACGAAGAAATAGCATTTAAATCTTTGTTTTTAAACTTATTTTCCATGTTTAATAATATTCAATAATATATCCTTATCAGGTATACAATTATCCATTGAGGAAATAAATTCTCTTTCCAAATGATTAAGAGAATGAACTCTAGTATTCTTAGATATTCAATTACTATTTAGATTATATTAGCGGTCTAGTATTACTGGCAAGATCACAGGTACAACAGGTAAGACATGCTAGTGGGTCCTAGACTACCCGGACATGGCATAATAGTAGCTACGCACGGACTCCCATCACCTCGTGCGTACGTAGCCCCCGCAGATAGTAGCACATACTTAATTCGTTCGCCTAGGGGGACAATTCCCCCTCACAAAGTTAGAAAGGAGACTTACCTCGCTCCGAAGTTCCATAACCGGTTTCCAAGCCCTTCTGATGACTCCAATGGACGCACGACGTCCCAAAAATATCCAAACAACGGCACATCTACTCTAATATTTGAAACAATTAAAATTATGTAATTTCCCAACTCCGCTCAGTGAATTGACAAAAATGCCCTCGGGCCCACGTGCCCGGTATCCGAAATTCTTGAAGATATATTCTACCCATAACTTTACTAGTTCAAATATACAATTTACTCTAAATTCCATCCTCAAATTCGTGGTAGAAATCCAAAATACCATTTCTAGGTTTTCATCAAAATTGCTCAATTTTCCTACTAATTTATATGTCTAATCCATGCATATAACTTGTATTTAACTTAAAAACATGAAGAAATTACTTACCTTGACAGTGATGATGAAATTCCCCTCTTCAAGCTCCCCAAAGATCGCCCAAGCCATGAGAAAAATGAAAGGAATGGCCAAAATTCTTGTTTTAAAACATTCTACCCAGGCCATTTTTATCGCACCTGCAATAAAAGCTTCGCCCCTACACTTTCGCAGGTGCGCCCAATAGCTCGCACCTGCGACTTTCTTCTCCTCCAGCCAGATCTGCACCAGCGACCAATAGTCTGCATTTGCGCCTTCGCAGGTGCAAAAATTCCATCGCACCTGCGCTCCTAGCCAAGCCAGCAAATCTTCGCACCTGCGGCGCCATAGCCACACCTGCGGTCACACCAGACACCAGTAACCTAGCTCCTCTTCTAACTTCAAATTTGATCCGTTAACCACCCAGAATCCACCCATGGACCTGGGGACACCGTCCAATCACACGACTCAGTCCCATAATATCCCACAGACTTTCTCGAAGCCTCAAATCACATCAAACAACACCAAAATCACGAATCGCACTCAAACTGAAACTTTATGAACTTTGAAATTTCCAACTTCTACATCCGATGTCGAAATCTATCAAATCACGTCCGATTGACCCAAAAATTTTCACGCAAGTGATATTTGACATTACGAACCTGCTCCAACTTTCGGAATCGCATTCCGACCCCGATATCAAAATTTCTACTTCCTGCCGGATTTTTCAAAAACCTTCAAATTTCAATCTTTAGTCAAATGACTTCAGAATAACCTACGGACATCCAAATTCACTTCCGATCATGTTCCCAACTCCAGAATCACCATACAGAACTATTCTCGGGCTCGGAATACCAAACGGACATCAATAACACTGAGATGCACTTCAAGCCAAACTTAGGAAATTCCTTCAAAAATGATGACTTCCACAATATAAGATGAAATGCTCCCGGGCTATACAAAACCTGATCCGGACATACGCCCAAGTTTGATATCATCATACAAACCTGTTGGAACCTTCAGATCCTGATTCCGAGGTCATTTACTCCAAATTCTGGTCATAGTCGATTCTCTTCACTTAAGGCTTCGGAAATGAGAATTTCCCTTTCAATTTGACTCCGAACTTCCCGAATTTCAATTCTGACCATAAACACAAGTCAAACTACCTGAAATGAAGTTTCTTATCATTTCAGACCGCTGAACGACATGCTAGATCTCAAAATGACCGGTCGGATAGTTACAATCCTGAAACTCAATCCCATCCACCACAATCCACAGGGCGCTATCAGCTGTGCAATGAGCTTACAGACAGCTCCTCCGCTATTTCTGATGCGGAAAGTAAGAGTTCCGAGCGCTCCTCTTCACCTCCTCTTCCTGGACCAATCAATGTAGATGATGATGATATACTATATGACGGGAGATGAGGTAGTGGGTGTCCTTGAGAGGAAAAGAAGGAGGAATATGTGGCAGGAAAGATTTGTTAGCCTTTTGGCATTTAACAGGTTCAGAGAATTGTGGCCCCAAAGATCACTCACACTAGAGCGATAATTTTTGATGAAGGACTTAAACATTTACAATAAAAATGTCCTCAGACAGTTAAAGGAGAGAAAAGGATGGAAATGGTTCACCCAAGATGTCCTTGACGTATACGAGCACTTGGTTAAATAATTTTATACCAATTTGGCTTATATAATGAAGGGTACCAAGGTAAAAAATGTGAGAAATGTGAAAATATGATTCGACCCAAGTACTCTGAACAAATATGTGGGGTTTGAATAAGTGGAGGCCGTCCAATACTTGGAAACACTGGCTTTGGGAGAGGATGCTAAGTCATGGTTAGCTGAATTCTGGCAGCTCGAGGACCACTAACTTTGTGGCTCACAACAAGGATCCCCATAATCCGGGCCACCCTAAATTTTGAGGCAAAATGGTGGCAGGCATTAGTATACAACAGAATTGGCCCATGCTTGAATGAGAGAAACATGCCTCTTCCTTGAGCGGTCCTGGTGGCTTCGATTATGGATGGGTATCCAATAAATGTGGGATCCATCATGTCCACCAACATTACTTTAGATTTCAAAAAGGAGGAGAGATCATATCGCTACCCCAACTTCCTCACTGAATACTTCAATGATCAAAGGGTTGAGCTGAGGCTGTTTGATACAAAAGTAAAGGCCAAGAAGCCTTTTTCTTTGTCCCACCTTCAGGATGCGAACAACCCGAAGTTCAAGGGTAAGGAAACTACTTCCACTATCCAGTCTGAAGAGCCAAGGGTAGTAGTGATTGATTCAACTACTGGGCCTTCCACAACCGCCATGCCTTCTACAACATCCATGCCACCACCCTCTTTATCCAGGCCATCAGCTACTTTATCAGTACCAGCTTCATCTACCTATCCATAGACTGCGCTGCGAGTCTCCCAGACATTGGTGAGTCTCAAGAATTGGATGCAGGCAGCTACTTCAAAGCTGTCTGACATATCTAGTGTTGTTGCAGCACACTCCTCTACCCTAGCATCCCCACATGTATGTAAACTTTGAAGAAGATTCTGGACAACCAGAAGACTATAATGGAGACCATGGTGGCACATGGCAGGTAATTAAGGAGTTGGGGAAGCAAACAAAGAAGATGAGGAAGTCTCAGGCGTCAAAGGAGTGGGTGGAGATATTGAGACAGGAGGTTGCCAAAATTTCATCTGCGGGAGATCTACCATTGGACTTACTCAAGGAGACAACATCCCCAGTAGCACAGGCAGCACCAGAGGCATCTGAGGCAGCAGTCGGCCAGTTTGAGGAGCCGGATGCTACTGCTCACACCGTTGATGAGATGATCCAGATGCTCAGCAACCCGATTGTCCCTCAGCTAGGTGATGATGAGATTCAAGTTGAGGAGACTAAAGAAACTGAGGAGGCTATGTAGACTGAGCGTGGTAGAGATTCCATGTAAGCTGAGACCACTTAGGGAGTTCTCGTAACTCTCTAGCCTTCCTTGTTCAAGCATTGGGGATAATTCTTATTATTCATTTGGGGGATGGTCCATTTTGATGATTGATGGAGACATTGAGTTTGGGCCTGTAATAACTCTGATACTGTATTTTTTTCTCTTATCTTTATTTTCTCTTTGGTATGTATATATTCTTACCTTTCGTTTGATGTATATATTCATTTTACTTTAGCTTGTATATTTATTTATCTTGCTTTCCGTAGTTTATTCCGTAGCTTATTTAGTTTGTCTTTCTTAGTAATATAACTTCTTATTTACTTTAGTAATTTATTTTGAATTTGCTAGCTTCTTCTTAGTTTTTAGTGAACAATAAGCCTTTGGTTTTTTTAATGCCACGGTTCTTTCCAAAGGTGGGTCTTTTGTGAATCGGGTGGCTCTTCCCAATGATGGATGGCGTGAAAACCTTCTTAAGGGAATGATCCAGTGTTTGATGTTTAGGTAAAAACAAATAGCAGTAATCAATAAAAAGAGTCGAGCATGTTTCACTTGGTACCAACACACTTAACTATGTGCTTATGGTTAAAAACGAGTTTTTGTATAGAAATAGCTCTAGTTAGTGACCTTTTGAATCTTGTGTTGACTTAGGCAATCATCAGATGGTTTAGTTGAACCTTAGAGATTTTCAATATTGAATGCGATTGTTGTGGGCCCTTGACCTCTTTCTCTTTAACAATCTGGTTGTGTGGGAGGTGAGGTATTCTGTTATAAGTCCAAGTACCTATGTGGATGGTCTAGAACTTGCCCCGAATGTGTTTCTAGGCAAAATTCTTTGTTAGCTTGGCTTGAGAAGTGATTGTAGGCTCTCCTTGGCCCATTTTGAAATCTTTCATGGCCCACCAATGATATCATCCTTAGTAAACCCTTTTGAGCTTAAATCTTTTCTTTTCAATAACAATATTGCAAGACATTAACCATTTTATACCGACCCCCTCTTAGCACCCAACTGTTCTTTAGAACTCATGTAATTCAAATGTCAAGAACATAAGTTTGGGGGAGAGATGAGGAGTTTAGTATGGTTTCAAGGCACAAAAAGACAAAGAAATGAAAAGGACAAAAAATGCAAAGAAAAAGAAATGAAGAACAAAGAAAAACACAAAAAAGAAAGTGAATAATGTGAAAGGGTTGAAAAGATGCAAAAGAAAAAACAAGTTCAAACCATGGAGAAAGCAAAGAAGGAGAGCGTGAATAGAATGACAAAAAAACCTAAGGGAAAAGAAAATAACTCAAAGAGTCGGCAAAGCATGAGCCAACAAGAAAATACGAAGTGCTAAAGGGAAGATGAACCGATTCAATGCGATATTACGCTCCTTAGTCCAAAAGCTTTCATTACATGGAAAAAAAGTCGTACGTGATTTCAAGCCGAGCAAGCTTACATTAGTGACGATCTACATAAGGGGCAAGCATATGGTACTTAGAACCGGGCTTGTGAAATTCTTTTGAGAGATTGGCGAGTCTTCCTCGAGTCATTGTTTTGAATTCTTCAGGTGTGAGCGAAATGAGCCTTCGGAGAATATAGAAGGAGGATTTTGGGATCCACAGTGACTTGCATGAAAGTGCGAGCTTCCTTTCCAAATCATAGGCTTGTTAATGCACAGTAATGCACAATGTTAAAATCCACAGTGATGCTCAAAGTTTCATATTAGAGCTATTTGTGCTTCAATTTTGAAATCATAGGCTTGTTAATGATTCATGAGTGTGTGGGTAGTTGTTGGTCCCAATTGATTTGTATTTCCCTTAACTTAGGATAGCTGATATTACATCATGTACCTTAGCATTAGGTTGTGCCGTAGTATATCCACATGAGTTCGAAGGGATTATGTCTATTAGGAGATTATAGAGGAAACTACCTAATTACCCATAAATAATAATAAGTAGAATTTTAAGTAATTTGAGATAATTCATAATTATGCGGGTAATTGGTTAATTACCAGGTAACGAGACACTACCTAATTACCTAATAAGTGGATAAAGATTAACATTTCACCCACTCCCATGGGGCAGCGCCCCCTTTACCGCTTTGATGACTCCACAATATTGGAAAAACACACATGTTCTCTTCCTATATGTAAAAAAAAAAAAATTACCCATACATATGTGAAAACTCTCTATTAAATTTGCAGCTAGTTCTAAACCAAAACCAACATATTTTTGAGTGAATCTCCATAAACATTCAATCTTGTTTTTTTTTTTTTGGTTTCAAAAATCTTTGGTGTTTAGTTTTGAGAGTGGAGTACAATTACTGTATGTATTTGTGGAGGTGAATTGTCAAGTGGATACAAGTTGTAGATAAGAAACAATTTAGTGCATATTAAGGGGATCTTGATTTGAGAAAATCATTTAGAACAAGTAGTAGAGTTATTGGACTGCTGATACATCATTGATATATGCAGATTTTGATCACTATATGGTAAATGGTGGAAACTTATTTAGCTTTTGGTGGTGGTGAGATGTCAATTGTTTCACCCCCTCCAACTCGAAGTTCTACTACATCATTTGCAGCTCCACCAACTGCCTTTAGTTCACCATCTCAGCTTTCTTCTTCAGCACCTACTTCTCTGCCCAATGATAACTCATCATCTATTGCATCTCCTCCCCCTAGCAGCTTACCACCATAATCTGTTCCTCCAATAAATGCAACAACTCCTTCTATTGCATCAACAAACACTCTAAAGTCATAAGTTGATATTTTTTTCTCCTCCACAAAGATCTACTACTATTTATGACATATTTTACAATTCAAACCATATTTCATAAGCAACGTAAGATTTTACCATATTAAGGAAGTACGGTTAAATCTTTTTCAAGGAATTCGGTTCAGGTATGTTAAGGCTATCCCTTCTTTCTTTTTGGCATGATCTATACGACATGAACGAAATGAGAAAATGCACAACTTCCATAAATTACTCTATTCGTAGGAATGCTAGAGATGTGTACATTCTTATCCTCCCATATGTAATATTATTCTATCATCTGTTCATGGATCTCAAAAATACGTAAGTTGGTAAAGTTTATTTCATGATATTAATCAGAGGCAAAATGGTGTTATGACGTACCGAGAGGTTTTATTAACGTATTTCATATGCATTTCATACATTTATACATGCACGTTGACACATGACCATATGGCGTTATATACACGTATATATGTATATTATATGTATATGGGCTATGGAAAAAGGTTACAATGTTATATACGCACCACCACCTGATCAGTTGGTATATGTTGATGATGTTGCCCACAGTCGCCGAGATGATATGATGGGATGGCCTCAGTGGCTTGATGATATTATGTACGTTCAGACCTATCCATTACATGACATTTATATGCATATGCATGACATTATAAATATTTCATGATTTACAAAGTTATCCAGACTTACAGGTTGAGTTTGTTACTCTATGTTTCTTCCATGATCTTTATATACCGATTTACACGCCCTACATGCTCAGTACATTATTCGTACTGATGTCATTTTGTTGGGGATGCTGTGCTCCATGCTTGCATGTATAGACAATCAGTTTGACGATCCCTCATAATAGACGAGATTGACATTCAGCGGAGGATCGGTAAGACTCAACCTCATTCAGATTGCAGGCGAGTCTATGAGTCATCGTATTAGAGTTTTACTATAGACTTATGGGTAGGTTGGTACCTTGTCCCATTTGATGTCAAAAAAATCGTAGAGGCTTTGTATACAGAGGTTCATTTTGTACAGTATGTCAGAGGCCTTGACGTCCATATGTATTCATGTTTTAAGAATGATAGTTTATTGATAGATTATCTGCCCACTTATAGTTATGCATTAAAAGTTGTTGCCATGTTGGCTCATGATTGTTAGAAGAAAAAAAAAAGTTACGCAGTGGTTCGCTCGGGCCAGCACGACACTTGGTTCCAACCACGCCTCCGTAGGTTTGGGGCATGACAACTGAAATATCCCTGTTTCTAATGGAGGTGGTAATTCCCTTAATTGCTTGAGGACAAGCAAAAGCTTAATTTTGGGGGAGTTGATAAGTAGGGAATTTTACCGCTTATTTTTCCTCTTTTACTTGAGTTTTAGCTAAAAAATGCTTAAAGGTATCCCCGAGAACTAATGAAATGAGCTTTCTTGCAGGAATCTTGGGAAAGGGGCCAAAAAGTAAAAATCAACTCAAAATTGGAAAAGGACAAAAAAAAGGCAAAAATGCTTAGAGTGCGGACCGCACAATACTGTGTGCAGCCGCAAACAATGAAAGAACCAAGTCAAATTCAGCTTCAGAGTATGCGGACCGCATACTTCTAGTGCGGCGGTAGAAGAGAGGTTCAGAGACTTGGAAGTTTTGAGCTACCAAAGATGTGCAGACCGTACAAGTATTATGCGGCCGTAGAAGTCAGTGTGCGGACGCATTCACTATTATGCGGACTGCAGAGGAGTAGATTCAGATAACCTCGAGTTGAAGATGTGCGGACCACATGAATATTGTGGTGATGACCCAAAGGGTCATTTTACGAATTTAGACTCCAATCTAGGCTTATTAGCCTTAAAAACACTAATTTTAATTACCTCTAGTTGCGTGCGCAGTTCGGACGTAAATCTGGAAATCTTTATGTGAAAATATGAGAAATAAAAATTTCTAGAGTTAAAATTTGGTTTTTAGTTGACTTTGGTCAATATTTTGAGTAACGAACCCGGATATATGTTCCGATGATCCCGGGATGTCCGTAGTAAGATATGGGACTTGGGCGTATGCCCGAAATTGAATTCTGAGGTCCCTAGCCATAGAAAACAATTTTTGAAGAAAATTATTTTGCTGGTTTTTACAGGAAATAAAGAATAAAATAATATTTGAAATTATTGGTATCGAGCCTGTATTTTTGTCCCGGAGCCTGGAATAAGTTTGTTGTGATATTTAAGTATTATATGTGAAGTTTGATGAGAATCGGAGTTGAATTAACGTGATTTGGACGTCCGGTTGAAAAGTTAGAAATTTGAGTGTTCTTGAGGAAATCTTGAGTTTTGAGGTTAAATTTGTATTTTTGATGTTATTTTGATAATTTGATCGTATGAGCAAGTCCGTATGATGTTTTTGACTTGCGTGCATGTTTGGTTTGAAGCCTCGAGGGATCTGGTCTGTTTCGGGTAGGATACGGAATGTTTTGACTCATAAAAAGTTTACTCAGCTGATATCTGGTGCTGGCAGGCCTCTGATCTCGCAATTGCGAGATCAGGATTTTCAAATGGGAAGTCCTAGGCCAGCCTCTGATCGTACAAATGCGAGGTTCTGGTCGCAAATGCGGAATCCCTCGGAAGTCGTAAATGCAACAATTTCATTACATTTGCGATGGTTTCTGTTATTTGAAGGGTTCGCAATTGCGAACCCTTGATCGCAAATGCGAGATTTGCAACGTGTAATAACAGAATTTAGACGGGATTTTCACCTCCTTTTCAATTCTCTCAAACCCAAAGCCTCCATAGACGATTTTCCAAAGACCCAAACTTATCCAAATCATTATTAAGTGATCTCTAATTAATTCCTTTCAATCCTTAACAACTTTTAACAAGATTTCAACCAAAAATCTAGAGTTTTCATGGTAAAAATTCGGGTTTTTGGGTGGAACTTAGGAATTTCAAATTTTGGGAATTTAGACTTCGAATTGAGGTCGGATTCCAAAACCAATTGTATATCCGGGCCTGGGGGAGAATGGGTAAACAAATTTTGGTCCAAATCTCGAGTTTAGACCAAGCAGGCCCAGGGTCGATTTTCATATTTTGGTAAGAAAACATAGGAAAACCATAGTTTTTCATTAAAGTAAATACCTTTAGCAATAATTAATGATATTGAACCCAATTGTGATTATATTCGAATGAGTTGAAGCCCAGTTCTAAAGGAGAAGCAGAGCTTGAGCAGTGAGTGGCCTGTGAGTGGCTTGTGAATTCTAGGTAAGCGAATTGAGGGAATAGGTAACTGTTTTGTTGCTAAATCCAATGTATAGGTGAGGTGATGATTACCTATACGTTGTGGTTAGGTCATAACATGCGTGTGAAAGTAAATTCTTGTTATCTTGGTAGTTGTAAAGCCTATTACTTGTGATTATCATTGTTGTTGAAATGTTGGATGTTTAGTATCCGGTTCCACCATGATGAATAATATTGTGAACAGTGAGTTGAGATTTAAATAACAAATGATGCTAGAAACTATGTTGGAATACTGATTTCTTGTAAAATCCCTTGTGAATATTGAATTGAGATTGAAATGATAAATGATAATAGAAACTACGATGAAATATCGATTTCCTGTGAAATCCCTCTTTGTATATTGTTAATGATTATGTGATTGGTAAGGAGGAGAATAAAGCACAAAGGGTGATGTCGTGCATGATCCAAATATATTCTATTGTGAGGAAGAATGCAAAGCACGAAGGGTGATTCCGTGGTAGAATGAAATACATTGTGAGAGTAAAAGCTCGAAGGGTGATGTCGTGCCTGAATGAAGTACATTGTGAGTGTAAAAGCACGAAGGGTGATGTCGTGCCTGAATGAAATTCATTGTGAGAGTAAAAGCATGAAGGGTGATGTCGTGTATGCTTATTTATGATATGGGGAGGATGAGAGTAAAAGCACGAAGGGTGATGTCGTGCCTGAATGAAATTCATTGTGAGAGTAAAAGCATGAAGGGTGATGTCGTGTATGCTTATTTATGATATGGGGAGGATGAGAGTAAAAGCACGAAGGGTGGTGTTGTGCGAGTTCCTTTTCTATTCTTATTGCTTTAAATTACTGTTTATTGATGTCTTGTTATTTTTTTCTCACTCCTTATGTTAAATTCCCCATAGCATGATCCTTTCCCATTATTGGATATAATGTTAACTCTTTAATTGCTATTTTTGCTGCTAGTATGTTTATTCATGTCTAGGTTTTATATGGTGTCATGTCCTAGCCTCATCACTACTTCACCGAGGTTAGGCTCGGCATTACTCATTACATGGGGTCGGTTGTACTGATACTAGACTCTACACTTCTTGTGCAGATCCTGTCACCGTTCAAAGCTAGGTGAAAGTAGTTGTGGATTCTATACGTGCGGAGACACGAGGTAGATCTGCTGGCATCCGCAGATTCCCGGAGTCTTCCCTTATCTATTCAGTTTGATGTTTTATCGTTCAAAACAGAGACATATTTCTTTCAGCCCAATTATTTGTAGTGCTCTTTAGTAGTTCGTGGATTGTGACATCAGACTCTGGGTAGTTGTGTAGTTAGTATCAGTTCGTGGCTTTTTATTGCTATTTCTAATATTATTCTAGTATTATTTTTGGGCAGTAGTAGTTTTCGTATTTACTTTAATTTTTTTTATTATGGTGAAGTAAATTTTTGAAAAGGAAGGTTAGTTGAATTTCTAACATTAGCAAGTATGGTGTTAGGCGCCACCAGGATCCCGTGGGTTGGGAATTTGGGTCGTGATAATTTTGCGGCCACAAAAGTCAGTGTGCGGCCGCACTCACAAACATGTGGTCCACAGAGTCATGTCCAAATCCCAGTTCAAGCCAATTGTGCGGCCGCACTCAAAAATGCGCGGTCCGCACAACTTGATGAAGTGCTGCCGCATACCGGCTTTGTGCAACCACAGAAGGCCCAGTTGACCAGTCAAGCTTAGAAAGCAGACCACGCTTAGAATTATGCAGCCGCACAACCTCCGCAGGGGTATTTTTGTCAAATATTTTCAGCTTAGTATAAATAGGACTTTTTGTCATTTTTAGGTTAAGTTTTGTTTTGTAAGAGCACCTGGGCCCTTTTTATCTACCGTTTTAAGTAATTTTGTGCTAGATTTGTCTCCAAACACTAGATTTTTATCACATAGTTAGTTATTATGGATTCTATCTTTATTTCTTCTTTAATTTTTATAATTTTCATAAGTAGCTAAATTTCTAGCTAGGGTTGTGACCCAACCCTAGTGTCGGTATTTGATGGGTGTCTGAATTAGGGCTTGTTTGTGATTGAGTTAGTGATATTTAGCCTAGTTCTTGCTTGAATTCAAGGATTAGTGGTTGCAGACATGGATTCATACCTAATTGACTTAGTCTCTACTTGAGAAAGAGAGACTAAGTCTAGGAAACTTGGCTATACAAAAAATTAGGGTGAACTCAAGAAATTGATAGCCCCAATTAAAGGGTTGAATCTAGAGATAGTAAGACCCGAATTGAGCTATTATCACTCGTATTGTGCACTACCCATTTGGACTTGAGAAAGCCAAATTGGGCAAAAATCACTCAAATTACCGAGAGCTATAGAGTGAGTATCCGAGCGTAATTGCTATATTACAACCCCGACCAATCAAACTGCCGTAGAGTTTACAACCCATTAGGTAACCACCTAGGTGGAAGTCACGACCCTAAATCCTTTTATCATTTGAAAAACAACTCAAAACCAAAAATATTATCCTTAGTTTTATACTTGCATACAATAGAACAAAGTAGAAGTAGAATACCAATCAATATTGTGGAAGTGTAATTTGAGTCAAAACATAGAATCAAACTAGATATAAACCTAATCCCATTTATAACTCCATGTGAATTCGATCCCGACCTTCGTTGGGTTTATTATTGCATCGACTCCTAGCTACTTAATTGTGGTGTGGGTTTGGCCGAGATCAGGGTGCTTAGTCTGCTTTAAATATTCTTGATATGATGAGCTAGGGAAATTGTTTGATGAAAAGGTCGTCTCTATATGAAGTGTAGTTTTATTTATCGAGAACGAACACATGTTTAAGTGTGGGATTTTGATAGCAGGCCAGAAACTCTTTAGTCGCGTTTTGCACTCTAATTACTGCACTTTACGTGTGTTTGAGGTTAAACGATAATGAATTATACTTATTATGCATTTTATGCCTTGCAGGAAGTGATTCTGAGTTAAAAAATTTATTTAGAGCTAAATCAAAAAATTTGGAGTTTTGAAGTCAGAATAAAAGCCCAAAGGAATTAAACCAGGATCACATTCTGGGGTCGACGACCAAGTTTGGATATCAAAAAGTACACGAAAAAAATTTACTCTAAGAAAATTGCACTACCGCGCAACATGGGGCGCTTTGGGGTGCGGCTCGACAATGTGAATTGTTCCTAACAAGCGATTGACAAGCTCTTTGATAATCCCCATAAGTGCGCTCCATGGTGCAACCCTAGGCGCGGCGCGTCTGTGCATTTTTCCCAGAATATTTTCCTGTTTCGTCTTGGAAAGGGTAGTTTCATCCGGACCCCTTCTACACTGTATAAATACACCAAAAATATATTTTTGAAGGGATTTTTGACCTACGAAGGATTTGAGAAGCAACTAAAGCAAGAAGACACAAGAATTCATCATGATTTCAACCAACAATCGGTGCAATACTGGAGTTTGTATCAAATCATTAGCATTGATATTTTATATGTCTTTAAAACTTATTGATAAGACTTTTTCCATTGGTATGGAGTAATTTCCCTTAGGGAGTTGACAGATATGGTGTATTGATAACTTAATTAGGGATTCGATTTTGAAAATTATTTGAATTAATTGATGTAGTTTTATATTGTATTGTGAAGTTATTTATTATTTTTCTTAATCGAAAGATGAGATTTATATTGAATTTCTTTACATCTGATGTTCTAGTTTAAATTTGTTATTCGACTACGTAATCGAAACAGCCTCTTGATATATTAATTGAAATAAAAAAAATGAAAATATTTGTGAGAAGTTTCCCTTTAGTAAAAAGTATTATAGAGTGAATGAATTCAAGAATTATATCCTAAGTCAATTATCTTGCACCTGTCTAGTGTCACGACCCAAAATCCACTATAGGCCGTGATGGTGCCGAAAGTCGCCGTTAGGCAAGGAAACACTTAATTATTTATTTTATTATTTATAAAATCATGAATCTCACTTAGATAGAGAGGTTAGTGCATTAAAATAAATAGTAGTAACATATAGTCGTTAAAATAATATTTGAAAGTGTATCAAGGTAAAGAATCCATAGAAAATTCTAGAACACCCCAAAAACCTGTTGTCACAAGTGCATGAGCATCTACCAGAACATATAATGACAATACAACATCTGTCTAGAATACAAATTAGATAGGAAAATTTTAAATAATTCTGATGGAGACTCTGTATGCTGCAGATCGTAACATGGGATCCAGCTCACCTTAAAGTCCCCGCAAAAGTCGCGCCTTTGTGCTCAAAATACCAAAGGGAATATATATACATGCACAATAAGTGTAGAAGTGTAGCATGAGTATGCAATCAACGTGTACCCAGTTACTATATAGCCTAACCCAGTGGTAAATAAATAGTGTAAACAACTATTGGTACGTGGTACAATCCTTCTCTGAACAGTAAACACAAGCTCTCAATTATCGGTTAACTCCTTAACCAGAGTATGTATATATAAAGTAGTCCCCACCAGATAGGTCGTCATAATTCAAACCAGGAAAACTCACGGATACACTGGCTTCTTGTCAAATATTACGCATGATTCTGCCGAAGTGACGACCCAATAAGAATGTTTCATGAAGTTGTCGAGGTGAACAACGTGATCCCATATGAAGTGTTTATAGAAATTCTGAGGCGAACGGCCCGATCCCATAAGAATATGATACTGCTGAGGCAAATCGCTCGATCCCATTAGAATATGATACGGCCGAGGCGAGCTGCTCGATCCCATAAAAATATGATACTGCCAAAGCGAACGACCGATCCCATAAGAATATGTTACAATATCCTACTGAGGAGAACGACCCCATCCCATAAGAGTGTGGTACATAATCCTGCCGAGGCAAATGGCATGATCCCACTAGAATAAGAAGCTTGAACAGGTCCTTGACCCCACTCACAAATGTACGTGTGAGTTATGAAATTTAAGGAAGTTTTTCGATGAAAAATCACAACACGGGAGAAATTCGTAGGGGAAAGCACAATTATTCCGCGGTTAATAAAGTAGTCCGCAAAGTTTCTAGAATAGCGAGTCTGTCACTCTTCACAAGCCTAGTCTTAGGTCGTAACATGAAATAAAGGAATTAAACAGGCAGGAATAACTCAATTAGTACAATTAAAGCATGGCGTGAACCTAAGTCTACCCAGACATGATCAGGAATTCTAGCATACGCATGGACACTTGTCACCTCATATGTGTGCAGCTCCCATAACATGTAGCATATAATAAGAATATCACACATGGGGTAAATTCCCCCTCACAGGGTTAGACTGGAGACTTACCTCACTCTGATGTTCCATAACCAACTCCAACGTCTCTCTAACACCTCGGACCGATGGCCATCAATTAAAACTAGTCAAACAATGTGCAAATCAATAAATTTATACCCCAATGCGTACAATTTAACAATAAATAATGATTCACAACTCCACTCAAAATGTTAATAAAGTTAACCATCGGGCCCATGTACCCAAATTCCAAATTTTTTTGAAGATAAACATTACCCATAACATTACTCAATATAATTTATTCCTAATTCAATTTCCAAAATCGTGGTCAAAATCCAAAATTATCAATTGTGGGTTTTCATACCAAAATCCCACAAATTCCACCCATTTCCATGTTTAAATCCTTATGGAACCCATGAATTTAACTTACAATAGGTGGCAGTAACTTACCTCGTGTTGCTCGATGAAAATCTTCTCAAAATAGCTACCCAAATTCGGCCATCCAAGTGAAAATGAGAGAAATGAGAGCTAAGTATCGATTTAAAACACCCCTCTGCCCAGCTATTTTTCGCAACCGTACACAAATATCTGTTTCAACGGCTCTGCACGTCACACCCCATATTTTCGTACGTTAGAGTATGTCGCAAGTCAAATGATTTAAGCTCAGAAATGAGATCGTCTTTGAAAGTACATAAAGTAAGTTAATCATGTTAACTTGGAGTTTACAAATATTTAAGATCATGTATTGCAAGTACCAAGAGAGTTGGACGGCTTAGAAGCTAAACCAATTGAAGAAAATAAGTTCCGTCAAAAGTCGACAAGTTGGGAATGCTATAATATGTACTTTTGGGGTGAGACTAGGGTGATCAAAATGATAAGGAGGTTATGTTATGTAATGACCCGACCGGTTGTTCCTTGTGATTTACCCCATTTCCCCTATTTCTGTATTTGTTATGTATCGCTATCTTGTTTTTTGATGTGTTGGTTTGGGTCCGGAGTGGTTATAATGAGAGTTTAGGCCTTTAGCCTTTTAAATTAGCCTAATAGTTGGGAAGGTCAACTGAGAGTTGACTTATTGGTAAAGGACATCGGAATGCAAATTTTATGGCTCGAGTAGCTTCGTTAGGTGATTTGGGACTTAGGAGTGTTTTCAGAATATTTTTTTGATGTCCTGTGTAGAATTAGGCCGGTCGGCGGTGGAAAATAGGCTATCAAGGTCGGAATGGAATTTCAGAAGTTGGAACAGGTTCGTAATGTCATTTTGGATATGTCTGCAAAATTTCAGATTAATCGGAGGTGATTTGGTTGGTTTCGGCTCACTTGACGAATTTTAGGAGTTTCAAAGTTCTTAGGCTTGAATTTGATTAAAATGTGGTGTTTTCGTGTTGTTTTTTGTGTTTCGAGGGCTCGACTAAGTTGGAATGATGTTGTGGGATATGTAGGTATGTTTGGTTAGGGCCACAAGGGGCTCGAGATTGATTCTGGATGGTTGACGGGGAGTTGGAGTGATTGTTGGAAAATTTTTTGTGCTGGTTTGCTGGTGTTTTCGCACCTGCGGAAGGGGAGTCGCAGCTGCAATTACGGAGGAGCGGAAGGGGAGGTCGCAGGTGCGAGTTTTTCCTGTATAGGAGAGGTCCGCAGGTGCGAGGATTTTTATCACACCTGCGATGTCGCAGGTGCGGAATGTTGGTCGCAGGCGCGAGAATGGTCCAGTTAAGTGAGTTTCGCAGGTGCGCACCCTGAGACCGCAGGTGCTGGTCCATAAGTGTAGCCAATTGTCCGCAGGTGCGGAAATGACTATGCAGAATAGTATAAAAGGACCCCTCTGCGAAATTTATTAAGTTTTCATCAATTTGCATGAGGGAGGGTCCCATTTAAGGTGGTTTTGAGAGAGATTTTCAAGGTTCTTCAGCAAACGTAAGTTCTTTGATTGTTAATCCCGTTCCTATGCTATTTGGTTAAGCTGTGCAGAACAGTATAAAAGGCGCCCTCCGCGAAATTTATTAAGTTTTCATCAATTTGCATGCGGGAGGAGTCCATTGAAGGTGGTTTTGAGAGAGATTTTCAAGGTTCTTCAGCAAAGGTAAGTTCTTTGATTGTTAATCCTGTTCCTATGCTATTTGGTTAAGATTAGGCTTGAAAATTTAAGGACTAGGGTAGGAAAAAGTTGGAAAAGTGGGAGGAAGAAATTGGGATTTCTTTTCAGGTTTTGGAATGGCAATTGTGGTCCGATTTTGGTGTTCTTGGTATGTATATAATCGTGGGAGGAAGAGGTTTCTAATGATGTAAAGATGATTGAATTCCTAGATGTGGGCCCGGGGCTCGGGTTTGGCCAAATTTTGAGATTTTTGTTTAATTTGACGATTTCCGATTGTGTTGTGTTCCATGAGTATGTTTTAATGATGTTAACAGGTTTTTGGCTAGATTTGGAGCAATCGGGAGCCAATTTGAGGGGAAAAGGCATGACGGACTAGTGTCGCGACCCAGTAGAGGTAAGTAATAGTCTTAAGTCTTGCCCTGAGGGTATGGAACCCTGGACTGTATTATTTTTCTCACTTAATTTGGGATGGCGCACATGTCGAATGACGAATATGTGGCGCGCACTGATTTTTTGATTTTACTAGGTCCTCTCCGCGGCGATTGATGAGTTGCTTATCTACCCAAAAATTTGTGATAAATTATGTTCTAATGATTTGTGAAATATGTGGGCTGTAAGCCGTGTTTGGGGCCTCGTGCCGATCTGTTTAGACCCTTTGAGGGCGTTTTACTGTTGTTTTCCTCACTACATGTTGATGATTTTACTCAACATCATTGTGCATACTATTTTATTTGAAACTCATCCTGATTTATACTACATGAGCATCAAAATGATGTTCTCGGGTCGAGTACCCCTTCGGAGTCTGTACACACCCCTAGTGAGTGCACCGAGTGTGCGTGATTGAGTGATAGGGAGGCATGAGTGGCTGTGAGGTGCTGAGTGATTGTGAGGTGCTGAGGGATTGTGAGGCATGCTCGAGGGGCTGATTATGAAACATGTTTTTCCCGAGGGGCTACTTATGATTTTACTACATTTATTTGCATGCCAAATCTTGTTTTGAAGTTGTTAAAAATGTGCATTGTTTTAAAGACTTTTATGAAGTTGATTTCTAAGGCATGATGATTTCGTATATCTATGTATACTATTGGAAAGTAAGGCTGTGTATATTGTGACTTGATGGCATTGATTTTTGTGTGATTCATTGCTAATTAGACTTGATTTATATCCATTAGTACTGAGTTGGCGTACTCACATTACTCCCTGCACCTTTATTTGCATATTCAGGAGGAGAGATCGAGCATTAGCTTCTATATATATAAATCGCAGCGGAGCCGGATCGTTGGGATACAGAGGTAGTTGTTCAGCGTTCGCAGCATCCCTATTTTCCCTTTGGTATCAGAGCCCTAGGTTATATAGGACTCAACGGTCATAAGTCGGTTTAGTAGAGTCTTGCAGATCGGTACGGAGACGTCTGTACTTATCTTCGAGAGGTTGCCGAAATTTTAGGAAACATTCCATCTTTCTTGAACTCTTTCGTGTTGATCTATTGATTCCTGAAAATATGAACTTATATTGTTTCATTCTCTCATAGATAGTGAGGAAATGCCATACCGATCAAGGTTACCAGTCACCAGCTAGACCAGCGAGAGGTCGTGGCCGCGGTCGAGGCCGTGGCAGAGGTAGGGGCCAGCCCGCACAACAGCCGGGGCAGTACCTCAGGATACCCCTATTGAGCATGATCAGGTTCCCGCTGATGGTGTCCCAGTGGGACAGGCTCAGGCACCAACAGTGCCTATGGTTATTCCGGGTCTTCAGGAGGTTCTGTCTCAGATATTGTTAGTATGCACTGATTTGGCTCAGGTCGTTGCCATGTCTTCTTCTGCCACCACAGCTCAGGTCGGGGGAGGCAACCAGACTCCAGCTACCCGGGCAACTAAGCAGGCTGCATAGGGTATTCAGACACCGGGGGCAACCCCAGCTCAGCCAACTGCTCCGGTTCAGGATTATGGGGTCCCTGTTATGCCTGAGGACGAGCAGCGTAGATTGGAGAGATTCAGCAGACTTCCGCCTCCTACTTTTAGCGGTACAGAGGGAGAGGATGCCCAGGGATTCCAAGATAGGTTCCAGAGGATACTGCGCACCGCGGGTATTCTGGAGACCAGTGGGGTCTCATTTGTTACATTTCAGTTTGTGGGTGCTGCCTTTACATGGTGGGAGTCTTTCGAGAGGCGTAGACTAGTTGGTCCAGCACTTCTCCGAGATCTTTTTGGAGAAGTATGTTCCTCAGTTCCAAAGAGAGGAGCATCGTAGGCAGTTTGAGCACCTACGCCAGGGAAATCTATCGGTCACTTAGTACGAGATGAGATTTTCCGAGTTGGCTAGGCATGCTTCTGAGATTATCCCTACTAATAGGGAGAAGGTGAGGAGGTTCGTAGATGGTCTTTCCTATCAGCTTCAATCGTTTATGAATAGGGAGAGAGTATCGGGTGCTTCATTCGAGCAGGTTGTTGACATAGCTCGAGATATTGAGTCTGTTCGCCGCCAGGAGCGGGAGGAGAGAGAGGCCAAGAGGCCTCGTGGTTCGGGCAGTTCCGGTGGTGCTCGCTTTAGGGGACAGTTTCAGCAGGGTAGGGGTCGTTCATTCAGGCCTCCTTAGCTCGAGCACCTCCAGTTCAGGTCTCATCTATACAGGAGTCTTCCAATGGTCGTACAAGTGCTAGGGATTTCTATCAGTCCCCGCCTCCAGCTCCAGGAAGTTGTTTTAAGTGTGGAGAGTTCGGGCACGGGTGTAGGGAGTGTCCCCGCCGTTCCGGTGGATCTTCTTAACAGAGGGGCCAGCCCTCGACTTCATCTTTAGTCACTTCACCACCAGCCTAGGAAGCCAGTCAGCCAGACGCCGCCCTAGAGGGGGAGATCGAGCAGGGGGAGGTCAGGCTTGTATGTATGTATTTCCAGCCAGGACGGATGCTATGGCCTCATATGCCGTGATTGCAGGTATTGTTTCAGTCTGTTGCCGTGATGCCTTGGCTTTATTTGACCCTAGTTCCACATATTCCTATGTTTCTTCATATTTTGCCAATTTTGTAGATGTGCCCGTGAGTCTCTAGTCACCTCCGTTCATCTGTTGACTCCGGTGGGCGATACTGTTGTTGTGGACCTACTGTTACTCAGCATGGTCGATTTTGACATGATTTTGGGCATGGATTTGTTGTCTCCGTGCCATACTATTCTTGATTGTCACACTAAGATCGTAACCTTAGCTATGCCAGGGTGTCCGAGGGTTGAGTGGAGAGGTTCTTCCGAGTATATTCCTAGCAGGGTGATTTCTTACTTGAAGGCTTAGTGCATGGTTGATAAGGGGTTTTTATCTTATTTGGCCTTTGTGAGGGATGTTGGTGGGGAGACTCCCGCTATTGATTCAGTTCTTGTGGGCCGTGATTTTTCGGATATGTTTCCTGCAGACCTGTCAAGCATGCCACCAGACAGGGATATTGATTTTGGTATTGACCTGGTGCCAGGCACTCAGCCTATTTCTATTCCACCATATCGTATTGCACCAGCGGAGATAAATCATTTGAAGGAGCAGCTTTAGGAGCTCCTGGATAAGGGGTTCATTCGGCCTAGTGTGTCACCTTGGGGTGCACCAGTGTTGTTCTTAAGAAGAAGGATGAGGCCATGCGTATGTTTTGACTATCGGCAGTTGAATAGGGTTACGGTGAAGAACCGGTATCCCTTGCCCCGTATTGATGATTTGACCAGCTTTAGGGAGACAAAGTGTTTTCCAAGATTAATTTGAGATCTAGGTACCATCAGTTGAGGATTCGGGATTCTGATATTCCGAAGACTGCTTTCAGGATCAGGTATGGTCATAATGAGTTCTTGGTTATATCATTTGGGCTGACCAATGCCCCAGCTGCATTTATGCACTTGATGAACAACGTATTTCAACCTTATCTTGATTCCTTCGTCAATGTGTCCATTGATGACATCCTGGTTTATTCTCGTGGCTAGGAAGAGCATGCTCAGCATTTGAGAGTTGTGTTGCAGAGATTGATGGAGGAGAAGCTTTATGCGAAATTCTCCAAGTGTGAGTTTTTGCTGGGATCAGTAGCTTTCTTGGGGCACATGGTGTCTAGTGAGGGGATTCAGGTTGATCCGAAGAAGATAAAGGTGGTGCAGAGTTGGCCTAGACTGTCCTCATCTACAGAGATTAGGAGTTTCCTTGGTTTGGCGGGATATTATCGTTTCTTTGTGGAGGGATTCTGTTCGATTGCTTTGCCTTTGAACAGATTGACCCAGAAGGGTGCTCTATTCAGATGGTCTGATGAGTGTGAGTAGAGCTTTCAGAAGATCAAGTCAGCATTGACTACAACTCCAGTATTAGTTTTGCCTGCTGGTTCGGGTTCTTACACAGTTTATTGTGATGCTTCTATAGTTGGCTTGGGAGTGGCATTGATGCAGGATGGTAGGGTGATTGCCTACGCATCCAGACAGTTGAAGGTGCACGAGAAGAATTATCCAGTGCACGATCTTGAGTTATCTGCCATTATTCATGCCTTGAAGATTTGGCGGCATTATCTGTATGGAGTGCAGTGTGAGATTTTCATTGATCATCGCAGTTTGCAGTATCTGCTGAGGCAGAAGGACTTGAATTTGCATCAAAGGAGATGGTTAGAGCTCATTAAGGATTATGATCTCACTATCTTATATCATCCGGGGAAGGACAATGTAGTGGCCGATGCCTTGAGTCGCAGAGCAGAGAGCTTAGGGAGTTTAGCTTACCTTCTAGTAGCGGAGCGTCCATCAGCTCTTGATGTTCAAGAGTTAGCAGGTCATTTGGTGAGATTGGATCTATCAGAGCCCCTGCGGGTGTTGGCTTTTGTAGCCTCCAGGTCTTCTCTATATGATCAGATTAGAGCACGCCGGTATGATGATCCATATTTTCTTGTTCTTCAAGACAAGGTACGTCGCAGTGATGCTAGAGATGTGTTTATTGGTGATGATGGGGTCATGAGGATGCAGGGCCGGATTTGCATGCCCAATGTAAATGGGCTTCGAGATTTGATTCTAGCAGAAGCTCATAGTTCGCGGTATTCAATCCATCCGGGTAGCGCGAAGATGTATCAGGATTTGAGGCAGCATTATTGGTGGAGGAGAATGAAGAAGGATGTCATGGAGTTTGTGGCTCGGTGTCTCAACTATCAGCAGGTCAAGTATGAGAACCAGAGACCTGGTGGATTGCTTTAGAGGTTTGATATTATGGAGTGGAAGTGGGAGAGGATCACCATGGACTTCGTAGTTGGACTCCCACGGACTTCGAGGAGGTTTTATGATATATGGGTTATTGTAAATCGTCTAACCAGGTCTGCGCACTTCGTTCCTGTTGGTACTACGTATTCATCGGAGAGGTTAGCTGAGATTTATATCAGGGAGATTGTCCCTTTGCATGGGGTTCTAGTTTCTATCATTTTCGATAGAGGCACTCAGTTGACATCTCAGTTTTGGAGAGCCGTGCAGAGAGAGTTGGGTACTCAGGTTGAGTTGAGCACAGCGTTTCATCCTCAGACTGACGGGCAGTCAGAGCGTACCATCCAGATTTTGGAGGACATTTTGCGTGCTTGTGTGATTGACTTTGGTGGTTCATGGGATCAGTTTCTGCCACTAGCGGAGTTTGCATATAATAACAGCTACCAATCGAGTACTCAGATGGATCCGTATGAGGCCTTGTATGGTAGGAGGTGTAGATCTCCTTTTGGTTGGGTTGAGTCGGGCGAGGCTAGGCTATTGGGCACAGACTTGGTTCAGGATGCTTTGAGTAAGGTAAAGTTGATTTAGGAGCGGCTTCGCACGGCGCAGTAGGCAGAAGAGTTATGCGGACGGGAAGCTCCGAGGTGTGTCTTTCATGGTTGGGGATAAGTGTTGCTGAAGGTGTCACCCATGAAGGATGTTATGAGATTCGGGAAGAGAGGCAAGCTGAGTCCCAAGATCATTGGGCCATTTGAGGTACTTCAGAGGGTTGGGGAGGTGGCTTATAGGTTTGCTATGCCTCCTAGTTTATCGAGTATTCATCCAGTATTCCATGTTTCGATTCTCCGGAAGTATGTTGGTGGCCCTTTCCATGGTTTGGACTTTAGCAAAGTTCAACTCGAGGGTGATATGTCATATGAGGAGCCAGTGGCTATTTTGGGTCGACAGGTCAGGAAGCTGAGATCTAAGGATATAGCTTAAGTGAAGGTTCAGTGGAGAGGATAGCTGGTGAGGATGCCACCTGGGAGATCCAGCGGGAGATGCAGGACATATATCCTCACTTGTTCGAGGCTCTAGGTATATTTCTAGACCCGTTCGAGGATGAACATTTGTTTAAGAGGGGGAGGATATAACGACCCGACCGGTCGTTCCTTGAGATTTACCCCATTTCCCCTATTTCTGCATTTGTTATGTATCTCTATCTTGTTTTTGATGTGTTGGATCAGTTGGTTTGGGTCCGGAGTTGTTATAATGAGAGTTAAGGCATTTAGCCTTTTAAAATAGCCTAAGAGTTGAGAAAGTCAACTGAGAGTTGACTTATTGGTAAACGGCCTCGGAATGCAGATTTTATGGCTCGAGTAGCTTCGTTAGGTGATTTGGGACTTAGGAGTGTGTTCAAATATTTTTGTGATGTCCGGTGTAGAATTAGGCTTGAATTGGCGAAAGTTAGTTTTTGGCGATTTACGATCGGCAGTGGAAAATAGGCTATCGAGGTCAGAATGGAATTTCGGAAGTTGGAACAGGTTCATAATGTCATTTGGATATGTCTGCAAAATTTCAGATTAATCGGAGGTGATTTGGTTGGTTTCGATGTAGTTGGCGAATTTTAGGAGTTTCAAATTGGGCTTGAATTTGATGAAAATTTGGTGTTTTCGTGTTGTTTTTGGTTTTTTGAGGGCTCGGCGAAGTTGGAATGATGTTGTGGGATATGTTGGTATGTTTGGTTGGGGTCCCGAGGGGCTCGGGATTGATTTCGGATGGTTTACGGGGAGTTGGAGTGATTTTTGGAAAATTTATTGTGCTGGTTTGCTGGTGTTTTCGCACCTGCGGAAGGGGAATCGTAGGTGCAATTACGCAGGAGCGGAAGGGGAGGTCGCATGTGCGAGTTTTGCCTGTATAGGAGAGGTCCGCAGGTGCGAGTATTTTTGTTGCACCTGCGATGTCGCAGGTGCGGAATGTTGGTCGCAGGCGCGAGAATGGGCCAGTTAAGTGAGTTTCACAGGTGCGCACCCTGGGACTGCAGGTGCGGGTCCGCATGTGTTTGGCCAATTGTCCGCAGGTGCGGAAATGACTGTGCAGAACAGTATAAAAGGACCCCTCTGCGAAATTTATTAAGTTTTCATCAATTTGCATGCAGGAGGAGTCCATTGAAGGTGGTTTTGAGAAAGATTTTCAAGGTTCTTCAGCAAAGGTAAGTTCTTTGATTTTTATTCCCGTTCCTATGCTATTTGGTTAAGATTAGGTTTGAAAGTTTAAGGACTTGGGTAGGAAAAAGTTGGAAAAATGGGAGGAAGGAATTGAGATTTCTTTTGAGGTTTTGGAATGGCAATTGTGGTCCGATTTTGGTGTTCTTGGTATATATAGAATCATGGGGGGACGAGGTTTCTAATGATGTAAAAATTATTGAATTCCTAGATGTGGGCCTGGGGCTCGGGTTTGGCCGAATTTTGAGCTTTTTGTTTAATTTGATGATTTTCGATTGGGTTGTGTTTCATGAGTATATTGTAATGATGTTAACTGGTTTTTGGCTAGATTCGGAGCAATCGGGATTTTCAAAAGAAATTGTGAACACGCAGTAGTCGGCTAGCCTAGTTCCACGATAGGTGCCATCACGGCCGGTTAGGATTTGGGGTCGTGACATGTTATGAGTTATTTTTGTCTTATGATAGTATGTTTTAAGTTTTGAAGTCAAGTGAGTTGTGGAACAAAAGTTGGCAAAGATCATCACAACTTACATTCATAAATATGCTGAAATATAGGTCAAATGTAGTTGAGCTTCTCTCCCAATATACATGGAACTCGGGGATGATATACCTACCAAATTGAATATCTATACGTATATTTTCTAAATCATTAAACCGTTTATCTATATGACTTCGTAGGAGAGAGATATTCGCGTTTTAGCAAGACTATGCCAAGAGCTCACTATGGGACCCACATAGGCGGTTTAGATATGTTGATATATATAAGACGCCTCAACCCCATTTTAACTCGTTCATTTTAAGTATCTTCAGACCCTATACACCTAAAAACACTATATCAAGGTTCTCTCATGATCCAAGACCTAAACAAAGGGAAAACAACACAAATCAAGTGTCGGGAATCCCGTCGCGCTAGTAAGTTTCTTGTTCTTCTTGTTGTTGCTGATTTTTGGGTGGTTCCAGCTCATGTGGGGGGTTATTTTAAGTGGTTTATGTTCTTTAAAATACATTCATATGGTTTTCATGTCAACCCAAGGTTATTTCAAGTCCTGCAAACAGATTACACCATATTTCAACATCAAAAACTAGTCTTAGTGAAAAATAACACCTCTTTGAGGTTGTGTTGTCATTGAGGATAGTTGTGGGCTGTGTTTTGCTAAAATATAAATTTTTTGCTACTGGCTAAGGTTAGTATAACAGCCTACTGATTTTTCTTAAGCTTGATTGTATGTTGGTTAAGTTGTTAGGATTATAAACTACAAGATAATACTTGGATTGACTTAAGTCACTTCTATGATGTTGTATTTCCATTGAGGGATGTTGTAAGCTGAATATAACTTAGATTTAAACTTGAAGCAACTGTAGGAGGTATGTGTATTTTTTTATTCCAGGTTCTTAAGTTTATCTTGATGTTGATAAGCTAAATGGTTGGACTAGACATGAACTAGTGAATAAAGTTGCTAATTGAAGAAAGTTGGAGTTGTGGATTGTTTCCTTTGTTATAAATATATGGTATAAGGATTGAATCATTGATGAATTACTTCATTATCATATTAATGATATTTTTAAGTTAATGTAAGAAGTTTATAAGGGGTGATATGGGTTATACGGATTCCAATCGAGCTTGCCGCTCAAAATGATTGTTGAACTAATCGGAGAGCTTATTGTGAATTATATTGTTGTTGTTTGGGCTGTTTGGTGACTTTTGGTAACATATAGGGTGTAGTTAAAGTAGGGGAGGTTCTGTCCGTTTTCTTGTAGAATATTGGTTTTGAAATATGTGAGTTACAATGCTTATATGATGACGACGAAGTCGGGTTACTTATTGTAGACGTAAGAAGATCATATTGAGCTTGGTTGACAATTGGAGAGAAGATTGCAAAGGTATGGTAAGGCACTTCCTTATTACTTTTTGCATGATCTAAATTGAAATGAACGTAAGCGATATGCTAATTCATAACGGATGTACTCCTAGAAACTAAGGTTGTCCATGTTGTTCTATCCTTATAAAGTTATTCTAAGTTATTCATAATGGATGTACTCCAACTAAGGTTCATATTGAGGATATGGATGTCCATAATGTTAATGTGCAATGACATTAAGTCACTCTGAAAGGTATAGAACGTGATTCCATGACTATAGCATGCATTATACTGTTTTACTCTACCGAGCCGCGCTATAGTCGGCCGAGTACAGTACCTATTGTGCAACCACTGATCAGTTCTGTTTTACCGAGCTCCACGTGGATTGGTATGATTTTACCGAGCCTTATGATGGCCGGGTACGTTTTTACCGAGTCCTCTTGGAGGTCGGGTACGATATGATTATGATGATGCCCACAGAGGCGTATGATTTTTAAAGTATGTGTATATATTTATGTATCATGCATTTCATGTAAGTCACCCTCAGAGGCGCTCAAATGTTACAGGTTGTATCTTATCTACCTCTCTTTACATTATTGTTCATATTTATGCTTTCCCTCCTTACATACTCGAAACTTTATTCGTAATGACATCCCTTTTGCGTGGGGTCGCTGCGCTTCATGCTCGTAGGTCCCAATAGACAGGTTAAGAGTACACCTAGTAGGCTATCAGCTCAGCAGAAGGTGTTGGTGCGCTCCAATTGCTCTGGAGTTGCCTATTTGGTCAGTAAGATTTTGACATGTATTGACTGGTATGGCGGGACCCTGTCCCGAAATATATACAACTGACTATACCCATATCAATTATGCCTATGGGAGCTAACAAATATAATCTAAGAGAAGAATAGGATATTAGGATCCAGATGAGGTTAGAGTAACCCAAAAATGTGGATGGATTATTATCATTATCTAACATTTTTGAAGGGTTGTGCAGGACATGGTAATAGATCTCATTGGGAGATAGCCAGATGGTGCACTCTAGAATAATATCGTTGGATATGAATAGTAGAATATTCAGAAAGTTCAGAAGATAGGCATTGGAATCCTAGAAGGGATGAATAATTACCTTAGGATGACTCCTACCCTAGTAAAGAGAGAATGTTAGTCGACCCAAGAGACAATGAGATGGTGCAAGGGGATCTAAAAGTTAAATGCTATTTTGTTGAAGTTTTTAGAATAAGGTAATAGACAAAAATATTAGCAGGAGAATAAGAAGAGAGTAAATGAAACATTATGAGTAAGATGCGATAAATGAGTGATAACAGTAAATCAAAATATGACAGGATGAGAGAGTTTATAGTAAAGTGAAGGAAAAGACAAGAGGAGACATGCCTTGAGACAATAAAATTATAAGCCCTAAATTCATATCCTCATTTTGAGCAATTAGATGATTAGTCCAACGTGATTACCAGAAGGAAAAGTTAGACCCCGGAGTAATAGAAACTAGTATGGGATAGTGAAAACAAATCGAACATGAATTAGGGATCGAAGGAATTGGTAGTAGTCGGCATCGTGTGAATTTCAGAGATGGTGTTTCAACAATAATAGAATGAACAACAGAAGAATAATCTTTAAAGGTCATTCACGAAGACGCTCCCATAAAGCAAGCACTATGAGTATAGTTAAGATTAAGTGACTAAGTGTGTCAGTTACACTAAGGGACTAAGTGTGCCAGTTACACCAGGTGTCAACCTTGTGCATATAAAAAATTCAATTATCCCTTGTGTAGAAGGGCTACCTCAAGGCGAGTAATATGTCAGTGAAGATGTGAAAAAAATTCCAAAGATGAAGAGGTAACTATGGAATAGTAAATGAAGAATGCGGTAAAAAGGTGAAAGGAATGAGATTGCATTTATTTAGATCCTACAGATATAATATGACTCCAGAACATTATGCAAGCATGACGTCAAGGAGAAGCAATAAGGCTTTCGCACTCGATGATATTGATAAATAAATGGGAATGAACACTTGATACATAAGGATCACTTACGAGAGGTAAGTTAAGAAAAAATGACATAACCTAAGAGGCGTAACATAAAATACAAAAATGAGAGTGGACCAACGTGTAGTCTGTAGTTAATTCAGGAAGAGCTTAGTTATGGCTAGATAAGAGGATACCGACAAATCAGTAGATCATGCATGATAAACATAGTGAAACCCAGCATAGGAAATTCAGTCTCTCAGATACGACATCGTAATCCTCGAGAAATATTCAAATAATAGTTGGGTAGAAGAAGGTACAATATAAGTGTTACGGAAATAAAAGAGAGTGACACTAGGGAAAAAAATGAAATTTCAATTCAGAAGCAACCTACGAGCACAAGGGCACGTAGGTAAGTAAATAAGGATAATGATAGGCGATTAAGAACATCAGAGATACCGTGGGATATACAATGTAATAAGCACGCAAATTTACAAGAGTCTGAGGGTCTTCCCTAAGAACTGCAACGAAAGACTAGATGAGGAAATAAAGAAGAAGGCTTCAACATAAGCATAGTGACCTAAAGAAGAAATAGTATTGTAATAGTAGTCTCACTATAATATTGTATGCACTCCATAAGAAAGTGGCACCTATCGTGGCTAATGAACAGGAAGAATAAAAAAATCAGAAGTAGATAATTGGGATCATATGAGTTACAGGGAACTCCAGTATTCTTGGGCACTAAGATAAGCCAAGTACCCATGCAGCAAGTGGCAGAACGATCAAGAAAAGAAATTGCTTACATTTAAGGACAACTGAGAAGGAATGAAATGAAATCTATGGTGCTAGCATGTTAAAAGGAAGGTTGTGAGTAGTATAAAAGATATGCATATGTCGCAAGATAAAGTATGGTAGAGAAACAAGGTTTTAGCTATATAGGGGTCAGGATTTGAAAAGGTGAGTGAGAAGGTGACGAAAATAGGTAATCATCGGGATTAAACCCATCACAAAAAGAGAGATCATGGTTTCCATAAAGTTATAAAAATCCTGTATAGCATGAGTGAACTCAAAGGAGATTAAAACTAGAAAGCATTTAGAAGAGATGGAATGCTACCCTAGTAGTAAAGTAAGGATGTTTTTGTAATAAATGATAAGAGGATGATGTTTAGGCCTTTTATTGATTAATGATTTTGAGAACAAGGATTTTATGAACTACACAGGATTAGAATACCCCATAAGATGAATCACGTTATGATTCTATGAATTACGGTTATTGAAGTATAGTATCTCCCTTAAGGGGATCAAGAAAATCACTTCAAATGTTCCCCGATGCAACATGAGCCCTAGTGATAATGTATTACATGAGAGGTTTCAAGTTATCAGTAGTAGATTATGGATCAACATTAAGGTGAATCAACAATGGATGGACAAAAGTTTCAAAGTATGAGATGAGATTAGGCTATCATTCTTAAGATGAACAGTAATAAGGAAGTAAAGGGACATAGATTTATAGATATAGGATAATTAAAGACAGCGTAACCTATATTTGGGTTGCAAATATCGGTAATAATAAACTGAAGTAAGTGTTATGGTATAGTATGCCCTACCTAGACGTAGTAAATCCATAAGGATAGATAATTGGGTCTATGAAACAAGATATATAAATAGTCGTATGTTCGAAAAAGTACAGAGTAAAAAACTTCAGTACACCTATAGATTCCCAGAGGGATAGGTTATCGAGTTCTGTATATGTTCCTAAATAGAGGCCTAGAGATTGGTTAAAAACTGGAGGAAAAAGGAGAAAAGAGTCGCATAGGCGCACATAAAAGGTTAGAATTATACAGGCTGCATGAAATAAGGTAGAAACAGTTACGAGATTGGAAGAATTTCGACCACAATTTGTGGTGTGAGAAAGAGGCCTAAAGGGGGGAATTCCCAAACCTTTGGATTTATTCATCCAACATTCCTTTTATGGCAAAGACAATTTTAAAGTATTTGTAAAAGTTATTGTTTAAGACAAAAATAAGTGCATTAGTCAACAGTTGAGAACAAATGTTCCAAAGAGGGTAATGATATTACACCCTATATCTTCGTACGTGAGAGTACGTCGTAACTCATTTGATTTAAGCTCAAAAAATGAGATCCTCTTTGAAAGTATATAAAGTAAGTTAATCATGTTAACTTGGAGGTTACAAATATTTAAAATCATGGACTGCAAGTACCAAGAGGGTTGGAAGGCTTAGAAGCTAAACAAATTGAAGAAAATAAGTTTCGTAGAAAGTCGACAAGTTGGGAATGTTATAACATGTACTTTTGGGGTGAGACTAGGGTGCTCAAAATGATAAGGCGGTTATGTTATCAGTTATTTTTGTCTTATGATAGTAATGTGTTATGTTTTGAGGTCAAGTGAGTTGTGGAACAAAATTTGGCAAAGATCATCGCAAGTTACATTCATAAATATGCTAAAATTAAGGTCAAATGTATCTGAGCTTCTCCCCCAAGATACTTGGAATTAGGGGATTATCTACCTACCAAATTGAATATCTACGAGTATATTTTCCAACACATTAAAAAGTTCATTTTATAAAATTTCGGAGTAGAGAGATATTTGTGTTTTAGCGAGACTACGCCAAGCAGCTCTCTATGGGACCCACATAGGCGGTTTAGATATGTTGATATATATAAGATGCCTAAACCCCATTTTAACTCGTTATTTTTCAGTATCTTCAGACCATATACATCTAAAAACACTCTTTCAACGTTTTCTCATGGTCCAAGACACAAACAAAGGGCAAACAACACAAATCAAGTATCGGGAATCCCGTCGCGCTAGTAAGTTTCTTGTTCTTCTTGTTGTTGCTGATTTTTGGGGTGGTTCCAGCTCGTGTGGGAGGTTTTTTTAAGTGGTTTATCTTCTGTAGAATACTCTCCTATGGTTTTCATATTAAACCTAGGTTTTTTCAAGTGTTGCAAATAGATTACACCATATTTCAACATCAAAAACTAGTCTTAGTGAAGAATAACTCCTCTTTGAGGTTGTGTTGTCATTGAGGATAGTTGTGGGCTGTGTTTTTCTTAAATTTAAAGTTTTTTCTACTGTATAAGGTTAGTATAACAGCCTATTAATTTTGCTTAAGCTTTCTTGTATGTTGGTTAAGTTGTTAGGATAATAAACTACAAGATTAGCTTAAGTCACTTCTATGGTGTTGTATTGCCATTGAGGGTTGTTGTAAGCTGAATATAACTTGCATTTAAACATGAAGCTACTGTAGGAGGTATGTGTATTGTGTTCTTCCAGGTGCATAAGGTTATCTTGATGTTGATTAAGTTAAATGGTTGGACTAGACATGAACTAGTGAATAAAGTTGCTAATTGAAGATAGTTGGAGCTGTGGATTCTTTCCTTTGTTATGAATATCTGGTATAAGAATGGAATCATTGATAAATTACTTTATTATCATATTCACGATGTTCTTAAATTAATTTAAGAAGTCTATAAGAGGTGATATGGGTTATACAGATTCCAATCGAGCTTGCCGCTCAAAATGATTGTTGAACTAATCGGAGAGCTTATTGTGAATTATATTTTTGTTGTTTGGGATATTTGGTGACTTTTGATAACATATGGGATGTATTTAAAATAGGGGAGGTGCTATCTGTTTTCTTGTAAAATATTGGTTTTGAAATATGAGAGTTAAAATGCTTATATGATGACGACGAAGTCGGGTTTGTAGACGTAAGAAGATCATATTGATATTGGTTGACGGTTGGAGAGAAGATGGAAAAGGTATGTTAAGGCACTTCATTATTTATTTTTTCATAATCTAAAGTGAAATGAACTTAAGAGATACGTTAATTCATAATGGATCTACGCCTAGAAACCAAGGTTGTCCATGTTGTTCTTTCCATATAAAGTTATTCTAAGAAAGTACGTATGATCCTTGAATCCTAATGAGGTTCATATTAAGGGTATGAATGTCCATATTGTTAATCAAAGGTGAAACGACCTTAAGTCACTCCGAAAGGTATAGAACGTGATTCCACGAGTCTAGCATGCATTATATATAGTATCTATTTTACTCTACCGAGCCGCGCTATAGTCGGCCGAGTACGACACCTATTGTGCAACCACCGATCAGTCTGGTTTTACCGAGCTCCACGTGGCCAGGTACGATTCAACCGAGCTTTATGATGGCCGGGTACGGTTTTATCGAGTCCTCTTCGATGCCGGGTACGATATGATGATGATGATGCCCACAGAGGCGTATGGTTTTAGAATTATAATATATATATATATATATATCATGCATTTCATGTCAATCGTCCTCAGAGGCACTTAGATGTTATAGGTGTATCTTTTCTACTTTTCTTTACATTATTATTCATATTTATGATTTCCCGCTTACATACTCGGAACTTTATTCGTACTGACATCCCTTTTCCCTGGGGTCGCTGTGTTTCATGCATGCTGGTCCTGATAGACAGGTTAAGAGTCTACCTAGTAGGCTATCAGCTCAGCGGAAGGTGTTGGTGCACTCCACTTGCTCTGGAGTTTCCTAATTGGTCAGTAAGATTTGGACATGTATTGACTGGTATGGCGGGGCCCTGTCCCGACCTTTATGATTTTTATGTACTCTTAGAGGCTTGTAGATAGATGTCATGTGTATGGATACTTGTATGGTCTTGTCGGCCTATATTTTGGGTGTACAAATAATCATGTCGATATTGTAGGCCCGTATGGCACATCTATAAGTTTCTATATAATATTGGGTCATCCTGTATCTAGTATGCACTTATATTTTATTTTGGGTATCTCATGACGGCCTTTTTGCCCCATTTACCCATGATAGTACGATAAGAAAGATATGTTACGTTGGTACTCTATTGAGTAAGGTACCGGGTGCCCGTCGCAGCCCTCTGATTTGGGTCATGACACAGTCGCAGGTACGGTGTCACAACCCCAAATCCTAAGCCGACTGTGATGGCGCCTATCATGGAATTAGGCTAGTCAACCATTTCAGATTATCAATATATCCCGTAAATTCCCCAAAATTTAGGAGATTTTTAAAATATCAGAAAGAGATAAAACAAATACACACTTCCCCAAAATCTGGAGTCAACTGTCATGAGCATCTAAGAGATGATACAGTCTAATACAAATCCTCTACTACAGCAAGTCTGAGAAATATTGTACAAATGATAGAATAGGATGGATAAAGAGTAGTGTTGCGGACGCTGAGCAGCTACCTCACAATCTCTGAACAATGCTCCAAATGGGGTAGCTCAACTATCGCTCTGCCCCGGTACCTGAATCTGCACACAAGGTGCAGGGAGTAACGTGAGTACGCCATCTCAGTAAGTAACCAAAGTATCTAAAAACATGAGTGTAGTGACGATAATTTATAAATCATGAAAATCCGTATAATAAGTGACTGTGGAAATAAGTAAATCAAGTCAGGAATTTACATCTCCAAGTATTTCATAAAACTCCAGTTTCCATTTAAAAATCTCGTATAAAAACATTTATCCAACATTTATCATCAGAGGCTCAGTGTAAAGAAGAGTGAAAACAGCATTTTCATAAAAATATAAGCCCCTCGGGCACAATATCACTCACAATAAAGCCTCTCGGGCAAGCCTCTCAGTCACTCGTGACTTCACTATCAGTATCGCATGCTCTCACTTAACATTCGTACTCAGTAGGTACCATTAACACACACAACTATTGCGGCGGGCAGCCCACTCCACTACATTTATACATACATATATATTTATACTGCTGCGGTGTGCAATTCGATCCATATATATATAACATATATTGTTGCGGCGTGCATCCTCATCCACATAATAGTCGACTGCACTCGTTGGGGGTGTACAGACTCCTGGAGGGGCTCCTTCAGCCCAAGCACTATATCTGTTGCAGCGTGCAGCCCGATCCAATATATATATTGTTGTGGCGTGCAGCCCGATCCATATATATAATGTATATTTATGCGGCGTGCAGCCCGATCCACATATTATATATATATATATATATATATATATATATATATATATATATATATATTGTTGTGGCGTGCAACCTAATCCATAACTATCCTTTTATACTCGGCCCTCAACCTCATTACATATATACCCATAACTTCCCTCATACTCACATACTCACATACTCACATACTCGACTCTCGGCTCACTACATATATACTCATAACTTCCCTCATATACTCGGTGCTCGGCTTAACACATATATATTGATGCGGCGTGCAGCCCGATCCATAGCCATCCTCACATACTCGGCTCTCGTCCTGACTGGGTCACCCTCACAAGCCACTTCGGAAATTAATATCAACTCAAGGGTCTCAGCCCAAAATACTTTTCAGAGTTTTCAAAGCAGTGTGATAACAATGAAAATAACAACAAGTCGAAAACATGGCTAAGTTCACAATTGTTCTATCAAGATAGTGTAAGAATAGTGTAAAAGTACCTCTGAGGGTCTAAACAGGTTGGTACAAGGCCACAGTCATGGAAAATACCCCTGAGAGTCTAAACAGGTCGGCACAAGGCCCCAATCATTACTCACAGCCCATATACAAGTATAAATTCCTAAAATACAGGTTATCATAAGGTTTCCAATCAAATACGCGACTTAATAGTCGTTACGGGACGGACCAAGTCACAATTCCATATCGGTGAATTCCCCCATGGTGATCACCTAGCATGTGCATCATCTTATTTACCACAATAATATCAAATACCGGGGTATCATACCCTAATGTTTAGAGTTACAATCGTTACTTACCTCAAAACAGCCCAAAAGCTACTCTGCGATGCGCTTGCCCCTCGAATTGGCTCCCAAATGCTCCGAATCTAACCAAAATCAGATCAATAACATCAAAATATGCTAGGGAGGTGAACCCCAATCGAAAACTATCAATACTAGGCACAATTCCCGAAATTTGCCAAATCCGGCCCTCGGGCCCACGTCTCGGAATCTGATAAAAATTACATCACAAGAATCCTTAACCTCCCACGAGTCCGTACATACCAAGAACATCAAAATAAAAACACAAATTGCCCACTCAAATCACCAAAAGAATTTCCAAATTCTTCCTCCCATTTTTCCCAAATTTTCCACTTAATTCCTTAAATTGCATGGTGAAAATCAAGACCAATTTATGTAATTGAACCAAAGATGGTTGAAGAACACTTACCACAAGAATCCCACTGAAAATCTCGTCCAAAATCTCCTTCACCCGAGCTCTCAAATGGCAAAATGAGTTATAGACAAGAAACCCCGAAATTAGAACTTAAACTATCTGGCCAGACTTTTACTCTGTGCAATCGCAAAAAAAAGGCACGCGATCGCGAAGAAAAAAATGTTGCCCAACCAAACTAACCCTATGTGTTTGCGAAGAACCACTTCTCACAACTATATGATCGCGACCAGCTCTATGCGATCGCATAGAGCAAATTCCAGCACCACACTGCCACTCCAATTCTACTATGCGAATTCAACCATCACCATGCGAATGCAGTGACCAAGACTGCTCACACTACGCGATGGCACTCCTACATACGCGATCGTAATTCACAAAATCCATCTGGCCTCAACTTACTCTACGCGATCGCGGATGAACTCACGTGATCGCAATGAACAATCACTACTGCTAAAACAACAGAAATACCAGCAATCTCCCAAAGACGAGAAATGTCCATTTGAGCATCCGAAATACACATGAGGCCCTCGGGACCTCAACCAAACCTACCAACATAGTCCATAACAGCATTCAAACTTAGTCGAGCCTACGAAACACCAAAAAAACACAAAAACCCTAAAATTATATCAAATTCAAGACCATGAACTTTGAAATTTCTAAATTTCTCCAAAGATGCCGAAACCATCCAAAACACATCTGATTGACCTGACAATTTGCACACATATCCAAAATGACATTACGAACCTGCTCCAACTTTTGGAATTCCATTCCGACCCCGATAGCCTATTTTCCCCTGCCGACCGGAAATCGCCAAAAACTAACTTTCGCCAATTCAAGCCTAATTCTACACTGGACATCGTAACTTCATTCTGAACACACTCCTAAGTCCCAAATCATCCAACGAATCTATCTGAATCATAAAATCTGCAATCCGAGGTCGTTTACCAGTAAGTCAACTTTTGGTTGACTTTTTCCATTATTGAACCAAGATAAGAGACTAAGTGTCATTTCTCTCCAAAAATCGCTCCGATCCCGAGCCAACCCCAACACAACGTATTGAACCTGAACCACATATAATGAAGCAGAAACAAAGGAAACTGGACTAAACTCTCAGAACGACCGATCGGGTCGTTACATCCTCCCCCACTTAAACAAACATTCGTCCTCGAACGCACCAAGGGTTGTTCTCCTACACCATCGAACTGCTACGTAACCTACAATTCACATACTCGTGGGTGATCCCACATCACCCTATCCCATATAGGTCCAATAGCACAACACAGTTGAAATTTCGAAATCCAACCTAACCCATAAACCTTAGAACCAAATTTCCACTTCTGAAGTAATATACAAGATCAAAATTCCACAACTATAACCTGAACAAGTCTGAACATGCTGGATTAGGCCATATACGCACCCCAGATCAAATCACATAATACACTGCATGACTCAAACACTTATAGCGATAACTCATAACCACAATAACTGCTCAGAAAAACTCAATACGGTACACAACCTCTTATCAAGAAATGCCTTGCTCTAACACTTTCATATACTGTTGATGATGAAAGAAACACGTAGAAACTAACAACAATTTGTCCGATCAGTCAGACATGAAGCTCCCCCTTCCCAAACAGGAAATATAGCAGATTTCTAAGCCGACTTCCGATATTTATCCTTACAACTATGTTGTAGACACTTCTGACAGTATTCATTCTAGGTCCATTGACCTCTTCTCATCCAACACGACCACTCTGATGACATGACCCATCGATAAAATTCGAAGCCATAACCTGTGCAACTCGTGCACTCAATAGAAACATCCCAAAGTAATCAAATTATATGAAAGATTCACACCGGAGGATTATCCCGCCATTAACAATTACCATCACAAAATCATGCTAAATCCTAGCACACATCGCAAAAATCGATACACACGAATCCAATACTAAAGGTCATACCCCTACATAATCTCCGCTACACTGCGCGATCTCATCCAAATGCTGGTCCACATGAAATACTACAAGACACCCTTCCCAAAAATCAATAACCGTTCGAAATTCGACATCAAGTACTCAAAGTGCATTTCCATAACCATGGGGAAACCGGATGATACCATGCCATACGCATCAGAAAGTGCATAATCAATATGCCTCAATCTCGCAATACCCAAATACTTACCTTACTCGCACCGTAAGTGCATATAATTAACAATCACCATGCCTCGCAACACCGAAGGGTAGATCGTAGATCACCCCAGAACATGAATAAACTCAATCACAATCAAATGATACATTCCTCAAAATAGAAACTCGGAGTCAGCAATTCCGACTCGGTGCAAAACACACACTCATGCGGGCCTACCAATAACCCTGAATCAACTCTGGTCACCCAAAACAGATAGATAAATTAATGAAAAGTTCACAATGACTGAATCATGGTACATACTAACATCCGACTAGCTTTGCTCGCATCTTCACAGTTCACTACCACAAAATAACCTGTTTATGAGAACTCTCAGTCTTTAAGTCCATGAAGCGCACAAATTCCTATATCTGACCTCAATTCCACCGCTCGAATACATAGCACATCCCTAATACTCAATCATCCAATAGAACCCATTTACCCAATAGAGTACATTACGACCTGTATCGAAGAATTTCCAGTACTCGAGTCATTCCCAGACTCCACCTCTGCACGTCATAGTTGATCCACCAATATACCTTGAACTGAAACAAATACGACACATAATCATGCGGTCAACTTATCATTAACAGAATCCCCCACTTGGCTCAAAGCCAACGATCAAGACAAACAATAACTCATAATGCCCATAATAACAAAACCTGTCTAACCGCTCAATTCATCTGCAAACCTCGCATTCACCATTGTAATAGTCATGCCAACTTCCACAAGCGATCTAAGACCAATTACAACATATATCTTTTACTGGTAGAAGAGAACTTGCTATCGAACAACATAAGGATCACACACCCCAGGACAACCCACAAGAGATACCCCTGTCGGCTTAGCCTCAAGCTAATATCTCTCTCTAAACTTCCCAAGATCATATCTATCACGCAATCACTACATCCTCACGGATCTAAACACAAACAACGCCTACCCTCGAGGCATCACAATATGCGGTATAAGAACCCGACGCTGATTGCAGAATTAACACTTCCAAAAATCTTGCATACAATCTCTTCTCCCTCATGGTCTGAAGCACAACTCTCAAATGCTGCTCATGATCCTCCCGAGATTGGGGCTTTACCAAGATGTCGTCAATAAACACGATGACGAAAAAATCCAGATAAGGCCATAATACACGGTGCATCAAGTGCATAAAGGCTGCTGGGGCATTGGTCAGTCCGAATGGTATAACCAAAAACTCATAATGACCATAGTCCTGGAAGCAGTCTTCGGAAGGTCTGGCCCCCGAATCTTCAACTGATGATAGTCGGAATACAAGTCAATCTTGGAAAATACCCTAGCACCCTGCAACTGATCACACAAGTAATCTATACGAGGCAAGGGATACCGATTCATCACCGTAACCCTGTTAGCTACCGCTAATCAATACACATGTGCGTAGAAACATCCTTCTTCTTCTTCACAAACAACACCGGTGCACCCCAAGGTGACACACTAGGCCGAATGAACCCCTTATCTAGGGGTCCCTGAAGCTGCTCCTTTAATTCCTTTAGCTCCGATGGTGCCATACGATAAGGTGTAATAGAAATAGGCTGAGTGTCTAGCACCAGGTCAATACTAAAACAAATATCCCTATCAGCTGGCATGCCTGGCAGGTCTGCAGGAAACAAGTCCGGAAAGTCACGTACCATAGGAAACGAATCAATAGAGGGAGTCTCACCACTACATCTCTCACAAAATCCAGATACGATAAAGACCCATTTTCAACAATACACTAAGCCTTCATGTAGGAAATCACCATGCTAGGCACATAATTAGAAGAACCTCTCTACTCAACCATCGGACAACCTGGCATAGCTAAGGTCACGGTCTTAGTGTGATAATCAAGAACGGCATGACACAGAGACAATCAGTCGATGCCCAATATCACATCATAATCGAAAATGTTGAGTAATAGTAGGTCCACTCGAGTCTCCAGACTCCCAATAAATATCACACCCGACTGACACACACGGTCCACAACAACAGTATCGCCCACCGGAGTCGACACATGAACAGATGTAGTTGAAGGCTCACAGGGCATATCTAGAAAATGGGTAAAATGTGATGAAACATTGGAATATGCTACCCCTGGCTACGCATATACTTCAGGATGCCATCGATGAATACAATAACAAAGGAGTGTTGATACGGGTAGAATACACCGTTAATCGAATACATGAACTCTACTGGGGAAATGATTAGCCCAAAAGACATCACCAGGAACTCATAACTCAACAGAAAGATCCGCTTCGCTCCACAAATGAACAACATGAGAGGTCTTCCAATGCACTTACAACTTGAAGCCATATACCAAATCGAGACTGAAATCAGACACTCAATAGTTCTTGCCACATTCCCAGCCACTCCATTTGTCATAAATCACAGTCTGAACACATCTAACCATCAAATCACACTCACCACATAGGCATCCAACCACAAAGTCCCGTCAATAAGGACATCAACGGACATATAAGTCCCCAAATACATGTTCTCACTCAACGAAGTCTCAGCACTCAAGCCACAGAATGAATCCGTCCTCAAATCCTCCAGACTAGCCCATTACCAACACGCCAAAATCACATCCATGGAAGTCACAAGCTATCAATGCACAACGGATACCAACAGCTTCGTGCGCGTTCGAATACATGGAAGGAATTCAAGAGTTACGGTCTTGGCTGAATAAAATGGATTCACACGATAAGAATTCAAGAATATAGGATTTTCCTAAGGGTTCTGTTGCCTCTCAAAGATAAGTATAAGCGTCTCTGTACCGATCCGCAACACTCTTCTAAACTTGCCCATGACTGTTGAGTCCTATGTAACCTAGCACTCTGTTACCAACTTGTCACGACCCCAAATCCTAAGGCGACTGTGATGGCACCTATCATGGAACTAGGCTAGCCAAACATTTCAGATTATCAATATATCCCATAAAGTACCTCTACTACAACAAGTCTGAGAAGTAAAGTACAAATCATAGAATAGGAAGGATAAAGAGTAGTGTTATGGACGCCGAACAGCTACCTCACAATCTCCGAACAATTCTCCAAATGGGGTAGCTCAACTATTGCTCTTCCCCAGTACCTGAATCATCACACAAGGTGAATGGAGTAACGTGAGTACGCCAACTCACTAAGTAACCAAAGTATCTAAAAACATGAGTTTAGTGACGTGCATTTATAAATCATGAAAATCGGTATAATAAGTGACTGTGGAAATAAGTAAATCAAATCAGGAATTTACACCTCCAAGTATTTCATAAAACTCCAGTTTTCATTTAAAAATCTCGTATAAAAACATTTATCATCAGAGGCTCAGTGTAGAGAAGAGTGAAAAACAGCATTTTCACAAAAATATAAGCCCCTCGGGCACAATATCACTCACAATAAAGCCTCCCGGGCAAGCCTCTCAGTCACTCATGACTCAACTATCACTATCTCATACTCTCAATTAACACTTCTACTCAGTAAGTACCATGAACACACACAACTGTTGCGGCGGGCAGCCCGCTCCACTACATTTATACATACGTATATATATTATTACTACTGTGGCGTGTAGCCCGATCCATATATATAACATATATTGCTGCAGCGTGCGGCCCGATCCATAAAATAGTCGACTGCGCTCACTGGGGGTGTACTGACTCCTGGAGGGGCTCCTTCAGCCCAAGCGCTATATCTGCTACGGCGTGTAGCCCGGTCCAATAGATATATATATATATATATATATATATATATATTGTTGCGGCGTGCAGCCCGATCCATATATTTAATGTATATTGTTGCCGCGTGCAGTCCGATCCACGTATATAATGTATATATTGATGCGGCGTGCAACCCGATCCACATATAATATATATATATTGTTGCGGCGTGCAGCCCGATCCATAACTATCCTCTCATACTCGGCCCTGAACCTCATACATATATACCCATAACTGCCCTCATACTCACATACTCGGCTCTCGGCCTAACTACATATATATTCATAACTTCCCTCATATACTCGGCGCTCGGCCTAACACATATATATTGTTGTGGCGTGCAGCCCGATGCATATCGATCCTCACATCCTCATATACGATCCACATATATAATGTATATATTGCTGCGGTGTGCAGCCCGACCCATAACTATCCTCTCATACTCGGCCCTCAGCCTTATTACATATATACGCATAACTTCCCTCATACTCACATACTCGGGTCTCGGCCTCAGCACATATATACTCATACTTCCCTCATATACTCGGCGCTCGGCCTAACACATATATATTGTTGCGGCGTGTAGCCCGATCCATAGCCATCCGCACATACTCGGCTCTCGACCTTACTCGGTCAACCTCACAAGCCACATGGGCAATTCATCTGAAATCACGGGTCTCAGCCCAAAATACTTTTCAGAGTTTCCAAAGCAGTGTGACAATAGTGAAAATAACAACAGGTTGAAAACATGACTGCGTTCACAATTGTTCTATCAGGATAGTGTCAGAATAGTGTAAAAGCACCTCTGAGGGTCTAAAAAGGTCAGCACAAGGCCCCAATCATGGAAAATACCCCTGAGGGTCTAAACAGGTCGGCACAAGGCCCCAATCATTGCTCACGGCCCATATACAAGTATAAATTCCTAAAATACAGGATATTATAAGGTTTAAAATCGAATACGCGGCTTAATAGTTGCTACGGGACGGACCAAGTCAATATCCCTATCGGTACATTCCCCCACGGTCTTCACCTAGCATGTGTGTCACATTATTTACCACAACAAAATCAAATACCATGGTGTCATACCCCCGGGTTTAGAATTACAATCGTTACTTACCTCAAAACAGCCCAAAAGCTACTCCGCGATGCGCTTGCCCCTCGAATTGGCTCCCAAATTCTCCGAATCTAACCAAAATCAGATAATAACATCAAAATATTCTAGGGATATGAAACCCAATCGAAAACTATCAAAACTAGGCACAATTCCCGAAATTTGCCAAATTCGGTCCCACGTCTCGGAATCCGATAAAAATTACATCACAAGAATCCTTAACCTCCCACGAGTCCGTACATACCAAGAACATCAATATCAGAATACAATTGCCCACTCAAATCACCAAAAGAATCTCTAAATTATTCCTCCCATTTTCCACAAATTTTCTACTTAATTCCTCAAATTTGCACGGTGAAAATCAAGACCAATTCATGAAATTGAACGAAAGATGGTTGAAGAAAACTTACCACAAGAATCCCACTGAAAATATCGTCCAAAATCTCCTTCACCTGAGCTCTCAAATGGCAAAATGATTTATGGCCAAGAACCCCCAAAATTAATTCTTAAATTATCTGCCCAGTCTTTTACTTTGTGTGATCGCGGAAGAAGGTACGCGATCGCGAAGAACAAAATGCTGCCCAACCAAACTAACTCTATGCAATCGCAGAAACACCTATGCGATCGCGAAGAACCACTTCCACAACTATGCGATCGCGACCAGTTCTATGCAATCGCATAGAGCAAATTCCAGCACCACACTGCCACTCCAATTCTACTATGTGAACGCAACCATCACCATGCGAACACAGTGACCAAGACTGCTCACACTACGCGATCGCACTCCTACATACACGATCGCAATTCTCTAAATCCACCTGGACTCAACTTACTCTACGAGATCGCGGATGAACTCACGCGATCGCAATGAACAATCGCTGCTGCTAAAACACCAGAAAACCAGCAATATCCCAAAGACCAAAAATATCCGTTTGAGCATCCGAAATATACCCGAGGTCCTCGGGACCTCAGTCAAACCTACATATCCCATAACATCATTCAAACTTAGTCAAGCCTTCGGAACACCAAAAACAACGCAAAAACACCAAAATCACATCAAATTAAAGCCCATGATCTTTGAAATTTCTAAATTTTGCCAAAGATGCCGAAACCATCCAAAACACATCCGATTGACCTAAAAATTTGCACATATATTCAAAATGACAATACGAACCTGCTCCAACTGTTGAACTTCCATTCGGAACCCGGTAGCCTAATTTTCCCCTGCCGACCGAAAATTCTAAAAACTAACTTTCGCCAATTCAAACCTAATTCTACACCGGACATCCAAACTTCATTCCGAACACACTCCTGAGTCCCAAATCACCCAACGAAGCTATCTGAACCATAAAATCTACAATCCGAGGTCTTTTACCAATAAGTCAACTTCCGGTTGTCTTTTTCCACAATTGAACCAAGATAAGAGTCTAAGTGTCTCATTTCTCTCCAAAAGTCGCTCTGATCCCGAGCCAACCAATCCAAGACAACGTAATGAAGTTGAACCACATATAATGAATCAGAAACGGGGGAAACCGGGCTAAGCTCTCGGAACGACCGACCGGGTCATTACATATAATTCTCTCTAAGACCATGCAATTTCGCTTATGCGGACCCCTTCCGCTCATGCGTGGCCGCTTTTGCGGCCATCCCTCGCTCCTATGCACTTGCACATGTAGAGACTTCCGATTCTGCGACTTCAGCTTGCCCAACTCGTTTCCGCTTCTGCGGAGAAATTCTTCGCATCTGCAGCCTTCCTAGCTTCAGTCCAAATGTTGCTTCTGCGACCAAAGTGCCGCACATGCGGCCAAAATCTCGCAGTTGCGATTACAACAGAAACATTAAGCTTCAAAAATTATTTAAGTCCAAACTTTTATTCCATTCGCACCCCC